>ML778999.1:702458-723551 GCA_009831015.1 Picea engelmannii | reverse complement strand
TCATATTAGAGTATAAAATGCACCTCAATTTTTATTATTAATAATAAAAAATTAATAAAGGTGTTAATAGAATCACTATGTTTTTTTAGTTTGTAGGTGAAAATGTCAAATTTTTAAAAATGATTGTGCTAAAATTTTATTGCAAAAACATAGACATGTATTTTTAAATTATGATACATGTTAACAATAACACACACAAACATATTTGGAATTAATAAAAACATATCTATAAATGCATGCAATTTATCAAATAATAACATTTATATAAATACATATATTTTGAATCCATAGAAATAGATGTTTAAATGCATGCAATTTCATCAAAGATGAGTCTGTGTAAACTATTTAAAAATATTGTCAAAATGAAACACAATACAATTAATTTGGAAATGATGAATTTAATTAATTGGTTTATGCAGTCCCAACCACCACCATGTTTTTTAGGAAAAAATAAAATTTGACATAAAGTCATTAGATAACATGGACATATGATACTTTCCCTCCTAAAATTTTTAAGTTTACATAATGTGCATGCATCCTAGGACATTGGTGTTCTATGTAAATTCTACAATTACTAATATTCATTCTCATATTTTTTGTAATCATGTAATCAAAATCATTTTATTAATACATATTTCTTATCAAATAACTAATATACAACTATCATATGTCCTCAACAATTAATCCTTAAGATATCCTTAACTAAGTGATGCTTTCCATATTCCCTTTGCGATCTGATTTGATATTAAATGTCCCTTTGCATCATGAAAAATCCATAAAGCATCAAATTTAAGGGCAAAGACATTATTTTTCACATGTGGGCCATGTTAGGCCCTAATACAATCCCTAGTGTGAAAAGCTTATAATGAACAAGGTTCATTATAAATGTTCCCTGTGATGGTTTCAAACCCGATGCATGATGGCCCATGAATTCTAAAATCTCGCTACATGCCCTAAGACACTTGTTTTCATCCTCCAACCATGACTAGGGCCTTCAAACTCATCATTGGTGTGGAAAAAATCATAATAGTGCACATATCATATCCATGGGATAAATGTTCTCTTTATAGGGCCTATGTGGGTCTAGGACCATATCTAAAGCCCATGAGACATTAAATCATATTTTAGGACCTATATTGGTGTTCCTCCTTGTAGTGTTCCCGATCCATAACCCTTTGTAATTGTACATATAGGTTGGTGAGCCATTGGAACCAAGTGTAAATGTAATGTACGTTTAGGTTGGTGAGCCAATGACACCTGGTTATGGTGTTTCCCGCATTAGGGTAGTGCACAAAAAAATGTTAACAAGGACAAGGTGCGCACAATCTATGTGTTGCGCACACCTGGGTAGGTGCGCACATTGTACTATGTTGCGCGCACTTAGGTTAGTGAGTGGGAATGGATGTTTATGATGTGAGGTTGGAGAGCCTGTATGATTATGAGGCTGGTGAGCCTAGACACAGATAGGCCAGTGCGCATATCCATGTAAATATAATCGTGAATATTAATATAATATTGCATCGCTCACACTGAATAACTCAGACAAAAATACATGGGGGGCCTACTCCACCGGAAAAAGGGAAAAAAGGGGGTGAGTCATAAATCTTAGGGAATATTTTATAATATTTCTAGGAAAAGTGTAATGTCAGATATATTATTATTTTATCATAAGTTCCCAAGGATAGGGAACATGTCACCAAGTGACTTCAGGCTAATTTTGGAGGTGATAAGTGTCAAGCGGAAGGCATGCAATATATATTGATGACCTTAGTGTATTTTGGGGGGATTTCAATTATTATTCATGTTGCAAGTTATGGTGAGAAAAAAGGGGGTTAGACTGTATAGAAAATCCAATTATTACCTTATATGCTAGAGAAGCTTGTAGGGAGTTGTGGGGTTGTACCCAGAGTTTCATTGTCGAAGAGTGGGATTGGCAGATCATGATAAATCTCTCTGGGGGAGAGACTGACTATTTTGGAGTGGTTTCCAGACCAGTGAGAATATTCTCTAGGTGAGATTATTACTGAGAATTGTTCCCTGGTGTGCTGAACACTAGTCACAGGGCTCAAAGGCTTCCTGTCTGACATGTTGTTAGTAAACCTGGAAGGGAGGTGGGAAAGTTGAGGGACTGGTGAGTAGAGAAGGGGCACACTTACTTGGGTGTGACATGTGCATGGGGAATGAGGGAGTGTAGAATAATTACAACATTGGGAACCTAGAACTGAGCAATTTTGTTGAGTTACATACCATAGCTTGTTGCTAGGACCTTGTTTTCCTAGGTGGAGTTGAACCTCGACTCGAGGGTGACCTGTTGCTGAAATATTATGAGCAACAATGTCTATGGCTGGGAGGAACATTTGAGTCAATTCCATAGTTGGTGATTTTTATAAAAGATAAGTGTTCTTTATGTGCTTGTCTTGTTTATTGTGTTCTTGTTTATCTATGTTTAGCATGGGTTAAATCCTTGTATGTCATTGTATATAAGTATTTTCTGCTCACCTGTTTAATGATTCTTTCACCTGTAAGTATGATTCATATAGCCCGTATTTTTAGATATGCACAGATATAACCAATATGGTTAGATTACCCTCCTAGGCTAACCTGGTGATGTTGGTTATGAGTTGACAAGAAGAGGATTGAGTGGCTGAGTGCGTAGGGTGGTAGCTTGTGTACACTAAGAAGTTGGAATTTGTGGGTGTGTGGATAGAGAATTAGCTTCCACGCATAGTGAAATTTGAGTTGGCGTGTGACACTTAGATGGTTGTGCGCGATGTTGTGCTATGGGAACGATATGATAGTGCACGCAATTTGTGCGTGCAAATTTGAGTTATTATCGATGCTTAAGGTTGTATTGAAAGAAATTATTGCTTCCATGGTTATAAGTTGTGGGGTGCGACTCAGGATTAGGTCGAGTGCATTAATTCAAGTGAAACTGCGCGGGTTGACTTTAAGGTAGACTCTGCATAGTGTACTTCTATTGTAACATTGCTCAGTGGTATGCTGGGAATGTTGCAGTTTGGTTGTTTAAGAAGATGTGTAAGTTGGTAATGGGACTCATTGGGAGACTGGGTACATTACTTAAGTTGAAGTTGTGTGACATGGCCCAATTTGGGTGGTTGGGGATGTTACATTCTAGTATCGGAGCAATTGGTTCAACACTAGACTTGTATAGTCCAGATATTAGCGTGAATAGATGTGTACACTAAGAATTGGTACCGTGCAGTACAAAGATTAGTTTGTGCGAAAGGCTATTGGTGCGCAGTATAGAGTTGTGATATGCACAAAGTTAGTGATGTGTGGGTGTGCACACTAGAGTTTGGAATTATGAAATCATCCAAGAAATCCAAGTGAAAGGATTCTGACAAAATGGTGCAAAGTTTTTATGTAGTTGTTGCATGAAACCATCTAAAAAATATTAATTGCTTGCACATTTTGCATAATTTTCAGTGAATAGAGAAGGACAAAGTTAGTGCAGAAGGTTAAGAACATGGAAGATGCGTAGAGGAATTATAGTCCTAATGATGAATTTGGGGATCTATATATCGGTTTGGGTGCCGATGGTACAAAATCCAAGGCTGAGTGCATAAACTTGATTGAAACTGTAAAAGTATTGCATAAAGATGTCCAGAGTTATACAGCTGATAATGAAATGCTTATGAGGGCCAAGGCACAACAAGAGGAATTCAATGTCAAATTGATGTAGATTCTGGACAAAATAGAAAAGAAGATGGATAAAGAGACAAAGTCGAGTCGATCAAGAAGTCACAGGTCTCATGATGAGAAAATAAGAGAAGAAAGAAGTGTTGGTAAGCATTCTTCTAGGAAAGAGTGCAGTAGTTCAAGTCCATCTCTTGTTAGAAATCATAAGAGAAGGAATGGGGTGGATGAGATATAGGGAGAAATGAACAAGATCAAGCCTCCTACCTTTGACGGGAAGCACAAGAAGAATGAAGATGCAGGTTGTTGGGTATGAGAAAATACTTCCAGCCGCATAACTATTCTGCACATGCAAAAGGGAGAATTGCTATCTATTAGTTAAAGGGAAATACATCAATGTGGTGGGATCAATATGTGCAGGTGAAACACATTGATGAGAAAAAAGTGACCTGGAGAGAGTTCAAAAGGTATTTCCAAAATAAATACTTAACCAAGCAGTACTATGACAGGAAAATGAAGGAGTTCTTCGAACTCAAGATTGGGAGAATGACAATTGGCGAGTACGAAAAACATTATAACATCACTTATGAAAACATCATGAAGTGGTTTATGGAACAAACAAAAGGGATCTTGCATGAAGTTGATGGTTAAAAAATTGGCAATTGGCAATTTGGAAACATGCTCTTGCATGAAAATGTACATGTTAGTCAAAATGTGCACAAGTTCCATTTAAAATACCCTTAATGCCTTTTGAACTACCATGCATACTACTGTGAAGTTCGCCAAATAAGAACTAAAAATAAACATTCATGCACTTTAGAAATGTGCATGTATTAATAATGGGAACACATTATTTTTAACAAAAAAATAAATAAATTATATAAGAAATTTCCACCCCTAAAATGTATCAAGAGTAATTTAGTAATTTGTTTATAATATTTTATCCCGACATCCATTTTTGGCATTATTTACATACTTGGAAAGATCTTGAAGAGATATACAACTTTTATGCTATTAAGTCTCTATGTTTATTGATATGTATTTTCTTGTTTTCAAAATAATATAAAAATAAATCTTTTGACAGGAAAAATAATATTTGAGATTTTCTCAAAACTTTGTTTCGCAACATCCATTTTTGTTTCTCTTTAGATAATTGCAAATATCTTGAAGTGATTTACAACTTTGTTGTTATACACTTTTGTTGTGTCTATGTAGATGTTTTTTTTGTTTTTTAAAAGAACTTAAAATTAATCTTTTGACAAATAGGTTACATTTTTGAAGGTTGTACTTTGTTATGCGACCATTTTAAATTAAATGCCACATTTAATAATGATATTACTCCCTTAAAAATGCTTCTCCATGAACCTTTTACTCCCTAATAAAACCTTGAATTGCCATATATACCCTATAGAGGGAATATATGGTCCTTGAGTGGGATACTAGTGCCATCATGGAGGTTTTGTGTACTAGGTATGGATCTCAAGCTCTTAACCATGGTCCAGTGAGGAAAACAAGGATATAATGCACTATGTGAACCTTCTAAGTCTTTTGAGCTACGAACAAGGCCTTGAACCACCACTTAAGCACTATAAATATGATTTTGGGCCTCTGAGTGGAAGATGAGTGCCATTAGGAGTTTTCCACTCAAAGGATGATTTGGGGGACTTTATCATGGTATGGGTAGAAAGTCAAAGGAATTGGGACCCTAAATGAAGCTCTTAGGCACTCTTAGGAGGTTTTTCAAATGAGGAGTGGGTCTTAGATAATCGACCATTGTAGGAGAAGGAAAACAAGGGAATTAGGTTCTAAATGAAGCTTCTATGCCTCATGGGCAATGAACAAAGCTAGAAAACCACCACATGACCCATCTAAATGGGATATTTGCCCCCCAAGTGAAATATAGGTGCTATTATCAATTTTTCTAATTATGAATCTCCTCATAAGGAAATGTAAGTATTTGATTTTGTTAGTGAAAAAATTAATTAATTTGTTAAGGTTAAAAGAAAAGAAAATAAAATTAATTTTATATTAATATTTAAAAATAGAAAAAATATTAAGCAAACTCAATAAATAAAATAAACAAATGTTCGTGTGTAGAAGTTATAGGGAGCTTAGTCCCCATATTTGATGTAATTATTGTAACATGCAACCAATCACTTTATAAAACAAACGTTGAATTAAGCAATACATTTACATTAGTTCCATTGAAAATCCAAAAATACAATCACTCAATCATCTTTTTCTTCTGCCCCAAGGGGACGTCTAAAGGTAGATCGAATGCAAGATGTTTTTGATGAGCGGTTGGTGGTCTACGAAAGTTTTAGTTTATAAAAACTCGTCACCAGGAGACAAACTACATATTGCATGTACAACAACCAATATTGAAGCTTTCATTTTCGTAAAAGAGCTCTTTGTCATTAGAGTGTTCGTCAAAGGAACAATTTGCACTAAATAATGATTCCCTGCAACTATTTATGAACCCTGTGATGTTCTCATAAGTTCTTGTACGACCGTCGATATATAACAAGTTTTTCATGTTAAAGTTTCTAGAAGCATAACCATTCATGCAAATACTATACATGGAAATGCTATGTTTGTATTTGACAATATTCAAGTAATCATAATGACTATAAAGAGGACCACAAAATGGCATAAGTGCCACTGATTATTGGGAGGAAAAAATACATGTGAAAGAATAAACAACCCAAGATTTGCAACATCCATTTTAGACTTGGCAATCATATAACTATTACCACAAAAAGGGAATTCGGTTCCAACATCGGGCACAGACATGGATGACAACCAAGTGTCATACACATCTTAGTTGTAATAGGTTTGGTATTTAATTTGTATATGGATAGGAAGAGTGAAGTGATTTCTACCTTCCAACGATTGAACATACTTTGGTGTGTACTTGGACATTTTTTCTCTCAGCCCATACAAATTTTTTAATCTCCTAGTAGTGATATTTTAGGTATTATTGATATCATACTTTGGATCACTATAAGAACTCTTCGTTGACTAAAAAAAAGGAGACGGGTTGGCCAATTTAGGATGAAACGTAGTTGATCTTGCTTCCAACTTTTCAAAAAATGAGCATATGGAAGTGTTCCTACGTGTCTTTTCTATATCACCTATTAGATTATTAACTTTAGTGGGAGGTATTAGACCATCAACTTTGGGTATCCGATCATTAATATAACGAGACAATGTGACATGTCGAGGGTTCTTCTTAAACCCTTTACATTTTGAACAACCACATACCACTGACGTGTCATAAAAGAGATCTAATTCATGGTGTAATACCATTGACCTAGGCTGTAGGTTACTGGAAGATGACATGTTACAATTAGCAGGGTAAAGTAGCTATCCATTTTCATCAAACATTTTCTTGCGATATCTTTCTCCAGATAAGAGCTTGAAGCATTTTTTCACTAGTTAAATATCTTGCTCATCTAAACTCAATTTGAATTTATGATCCTACAAAATTCAATGAACAATTATTCAAATGCACATGCATAAATGACATAATTCAATTAGATAAATGAATTATAAATAAAATCTAGACTTACTTCAAATTGTGAGGGAGAAGTTGAAAAACTTGCAACGATATGGAATTATCTAGAATATGAAGTATTGAACATTTGATATTATTACCTTTTTTCCCTGCATTTGAGCCAAAACCATTGTCAATACATGCATGAATATGATATTAAAATTTATCGGTGCTTTTATTTATTTTATAATGCACTGGAGCGTCTATATATGAAGTATGCACTGGTGCGACCAACTATGAAACACACTGAACCGTTACATCCATTGAAACCTCCACAAACCAAAATATCTATAAATTTTAATAATGAAGGTTTGCATTTATATTTTCTTGATAGAATTGGTATCAATGCGTTGTTTACTATATACGCACTAGTGCACATAAATCGGTTAGGTGCATCGATTTGACGATAAATTTAATTTTTAAAATAAAAAGTTTAATAAGTGTTTTTACATACAAATTAAAAAAAACACATTGAAAAAAGAGAGGGAATTACATTTTTCAAAACATATTTGTTTATAAATTAAAACACTATGCATTATTTCATTTTTTGGCAGAATTTAGAGGAAGATTCGTGGAAGAGAGATTTACCACAAAAGACTTTGGATTGGATGGATTTTTTTTGAAGAGCCAAAATTGGAAGGGATCCATAGGGCACATCAAAATCCGCAGAGAAGAAATTTCAGGTATGTGATTTCATTCTACTGATCATTTCAATCTTTTCCTATTCGATTCAAACTATTTTCAATGCATGTTAAAAAAAATATAAGGGTTTCATAATTACCTTGGGTATTTGAAGCCATAGATTTCTTGTAGTTTTTTCTTGTTCCCCTCTTTTTTTAAGAAATATATTTTTATAGGGTTTGTTTTTTTAAGTAATAGATTCTTATAGGGTTAATTTAGTTGCATATAGGGAGTTTGGTATCTGTTGTAATGGTACAACTCATTGCATCGGATCCCAAACCCTGTCAACCCTGTCATTGTCAATGATTAAAAAAAAAAAAAAATTCGCGGTACACAGTGCACACTGTATAGGAAAATCACCCTGGTATGCACTGTACAGAGGTAGCGACCCAATGCTCAATGTATAGAAAACCTCACCGGGGTGCATATATATGTGAAAATCATCGATTGGTTGAAAAAAAAAATAGTATTGATTTCATATCATATGTGTATGGGTTAGTGGTGCATAATGACTGATAGTATAGACCAGTGTGAGTATATGTTTGACATCACGGTGCACATATATATTTGATGCCCTAGTGCACTCTGTTTAATGAAGCGCACTGAAATACTAGATTGTATAAAAAATTCATAATTTCTATTTCCAATGATTCTTGATTTTTTTATACACATGAAGATGGTTGATGGAAGTTCAAAGAAAAGATCTTATTGCAACAAGCACAATGGTAGCTCATCCCAAGATGAGAGGGATGCAAGTTCTTTAAGTTTTATTAAAAAGTTAATATATTTGAAATATTTGTAAGTTTAAATTAATGATGTGTATTGGTTAATGTGTGTCATGCAGAGCACAAATTTGAAGAAACTCAATAAGATTGTTCACAATCTTAGTGCAAAAGAGTGTAAAAGTTTTATGGAAATGTTGCAAAGAGAGGAAAAAAGTGGATCGAAAGGTAATCAACATTAAGTTTTTCTTTGAATTTTACTAAAAATGAATTTCTTAACATTAATCGCTAACAAATTTTAAACACTCGATTTCACATTTTTTTAATGTTATGAAGGGACTGATAGCGAGGGAATAGAATCTTGTCCTAAGAGGACACAAATTGTTAAGGATGTAAATGATGACGGTAACTTGATCATCAATTCATCTAGAGTGGTGCTTGAAGTTAATAAGAGGGGCAAATTGTTTTAGAGAGCTTTGAGAGATATAGTGGAAAGAACGTATAGACATAATTTCCACTTACAATACAACAATCAATCAAGTGACTCCAAGAATCAGGTTATACGTATACTACAAAAAGTGTTTCTAGATCCATGGTCAATGAGACCCGTTAGACTTGCAATAGAAAAAAATTACAATAACAAAAAAAAATCATATAAAATGTATTATTACTAAACATGTTTTTCTATAATATGTTCCAATGAATACCAAATTAATTTGTTTTGTTATATTTACTTTCATGTCCATTTAAGAAAAAATTATTGTTCTTTTTGTTTTTCAGGAAGATTATGAAAATTCCAGGCAACAAATGAGGGGATATCTAATACATGATGGTAGGGATGCCTAAAAGAGTGTACAAGGAGATGGTGAAATAAATAAACATAATTGCATCACAGGAGGATGCATCCCAACAACAACATGCATCAAAGGTATGCAATCATTCATTTATTCTTTTATGTACATCAAATTTATTTATCATATTAAACATTAATTTTCAATTGTTTTGTTGCAGAAAAGAAAACAAAATGGAACCCAATCAACACATAAGACATGATGACAAGGAAGAAAATGGTTGATCACAAAGTTTGTGAGTACTTACGTTATCGACTTTACTTAAGTTTTCATAATTGTTGTGATCTTTATATTTAAATAATTAATTTACATTAATCCATGGATGTCTTCTAATAGGTGCTAACATACAAAGAAGAACCAACCAAACAATTGATAAACGATGGGTTAAGTAAGGGATGTGAGTATATGTTGATGTATCAAAGTTTAATTGAACAATTTGCAAGTAGCAATATTGTTTAACTTCCCTTGTTTTATAATTAATGAAACAATAATAAACCTTTATATTAATTATATCGACTATGCTTTGTCATGGCATATTAAAGATGTAGGAAACAAAGTACGAAGAGGAGCCAACATAAAATCTTGTGTTAACCAACACGAGGAAAGTCTTCAAAATGATGTGTATGGTTTATGAATCACTCATTTCTATGACACACTTTTTGATTTACACAATTGCGTATATTCTACTATATTATAAATGTAGATTTACTTATTACACTTTATTTCTATGTTTATAGATGGAACATGAGCAATTGGAATGTCAACAAGAAGTCGATCTAGAAAACATCTGTTTAAATAACCAACGTACAATATCGCCTACAACTGATCAAGAAATGAGGGATGCACATAGCTCAAGCAATGAAAACCGTTCAAGTGATGAATGACAATCAATATAATTGAATGTTACTGCAAGTTGTATGTTTTGTAATATCAGTGTGTAAAAATCAGGGATATTTTTGCGTAATGTAGTGGACATAATGTCCCAATTGCATGACGACAGATTACCAATAACTGTAACAATTACATATTAATTCAATTTTGATTATTGTGGACCTTTACATTGTCCCATTTTGTATGACCATGAGTCTCTTATTCATATATAATAAAATGAGTTTGTTATTTTGTTGCATTGTCAAATGTCGTAAAATGTTGCGTTGTTGATTAATCAATATATGAGTACTTTACATTATTGCAAATAACTAATTAATTAATATGTGAATGATTTACATTGTTGTAAATAGCAAAGGTGTAATTTGCTAGATGAGGCATTAATGCAATCATTAAATCAAAATAAAATAACAAAAATATAAGAAACAATGTTATTATAAAAAATCTCTGTAAAAAAACAATTAATTAAAATATATACATATCTGTGCACTCTTATGAACTCACAAAATGGCGTCTGAAATAATATAGAAATCAATGCTTTTTAAGGGGTTATACGCACTGGTGCATATTAATCATACTGAAGCATAGGTCCATAAAATGTGCAATAATATATATCGTTTTAAAATTTTACGGTGGGCATGTGATAAATACACATCGATTTTTTAAATATAATAACAACACTGGTGCATTAAAAATATTAAACACACTAGTGCGTTTAATAATATAAACACATTGGTGTGTTATATGTAATATAGGCACTGAAACATACAAATTATACAAGCACCGAGACATACATAAAATACAAGCGCACCGGTGCTGCATACAACAAAAAGGGAATCTAGGGCGTAATAACCATAACCACCCCGATGCCTTTGAGTCATAGGTAATCACCGAGTTAGTAATACAATGGAAAATCGATGTGTTTTTGTCTTATGTATGCATTAGTGCATTTCATGCAATGGCGCCCTGATGCATTTTCATTTTATGTACTCACTAGGAATTTATGTAATGGCGTGTTGGTGTGTTTTTTGGTTTTATGTATGTTATGAGGCAGTTTATGTAATGATGTTCCAATGCGTTTTGTGTTTAGGTACGCATCAAGGAGTTTTTTTTAATGGCGCACCGGTGCATTTTAACAAAAAAAGCAGCCAAAAAAAATCCTCTACAACCTCCACCTGCCTAATTTTTTTTAGTTATATGGAACATCCGTTAAAACCTCTGGAGAAAATAGAGGAGGTTGTAATAGAGGTTTTTTTAATTTTTTTCCAAATTTTGTAACACTAAAAACCTCTGCTAGAAGGTGTTCTCCTTGTAGTGCACTCTCGCAATTAGAATTTGTGTTTTCTATGCATTCTTTACTATCTTGTTCGAGAACATTAGTCCATTCCTTTTTTATAGTAATGTTTCCAGCCTTGTATAAAGCTCTGGAACATAATTCTTTTAATCCTCTCATGACAATGTTTACACGTACTCTTCCGGTCTGATATGCATTTTTGTATTGCAATCGTCTTTTTAATGCAATTGCAATTGTCAATATTTCATCGAAGGATTGTGGCAATGCCTTTTGGACATTATCCATATGAACATGCACATTGATGATCGATCCTGTCAAGCCCATCTGTAACCGTTTGTAGCTCCATTTTCTAATTTGTACAAATGAAATTCTAAGTGATACAAGTCTCCCCTCAAGTTCTGAGAACATGCTTGCAATTGGTAATGGCATGTTGTGTCTTATCTTGTCAAGTGCTGCAAAGGATGTAAGTTTCCCATTTTCAAGTGCTCTTTTGTAGGTAATACACATCTTCTTAGAACATAATGTTTGTCACATGTAGTCAAGCTCATATATTCATTTTTTCAATTCTTTGTTCAAGCATTTAATGTTATTTGAAAAATGCAATTGTTCACAAATTGCACATTCATTCCTAGGAGTGCCTTGGATGTATTTCACATAGAATCGACGTGCCTGTTTCTTTTTCACATCGATATGCTCACTACATGAACAACAACTTTTTATTTTTTTGTCCAGTTTTGGCACTGTACTATATTTGTTTTAATTTCGTACATGCCACTCTTACTCTCTTACTACTACGTGTAATTGCATTGATTGAATTTCCATGTTCTCCCTGTACATGTCTTTTCAACCCATGCTGGGCCGAGAACCCGCAATTGTGTTTGTTTTTTTCATGTATCATTTTTTTAGTCTATAGTGACTAAGTCTGCTATTCTCAATTGCAACTCTCTTTTCTTTATAGCAACCCATTCCAACTACTGCACTACTATTTGCCAATGTAATTTTATCCTCACAATGTACATCGTATTTATCTTGACTTGTTCCTAGTACATGTCCAGTAACCAATACATTGTCACACATACTTTCTCTCATTGCGAGTAATGTATCTCTATCATACTTGGTTCCAGATGTATTCATTGTACCCAATGTTCATTGGTCACATTGATGATTGCATATGTCACTTTACTTCTCAAGCCTAAGAAATGGCTCACAGTGAACATGAATTGTATGTGTTTCAAATGATAACACATCAAATGTTCTATCACAATTCGAGTTAGTATAATACAACTTGACAATATTATTTTGATGGAGGGAACACACATGGATATTTACATTGAAAATGAATGATATCCATTGCAAACAAAACACCCCACCCTCTATCTTTCTTTTTTCATATGGCATTTCCATATTTACAAGATACTCTTGCCAATTCACAATACTTGTTGTATTGTCTATAGGGCCATGTATCAAATATGTTAGAAACGTGAGTGTGCTCGTTAACCATAGACAATATAGAAATATTGTCACCCAACCATAAGCACAAAGGATACCCTTGAGCACCTTAACCTTGAAAGAGAGAATAATTCTGGTAGAAAATCAATATCCAACCAAGGCTAGCACACCAAGCAAAGATAAGAAAAGACCAAGCAGAAAGTCCAAGCCAGAAAAACCGAAAAAACAAGTTTCAGTAGCTGCAACTGCAACTCCTCTCCAAACTTGCACACAACTAGTTTTCTGTAGTTGCGAGTGAGTGAGTCCCAAATGAGCTCTAACGTCTTGTATTTATATTGCTCCTTCTTAGTTGTTTGGGCCGAATTCTCTTCTTGGGGGCTAAAACCTCAATATTAATTATTCTCTTTATCCGACTTGTCTTCTAGGGTTATTTTCCAAGGCTTTAGGGTTTCTCTTGCTTCCTGAAATATTCTAGTTTCGTCAAAGGTTACACGTGGAGGTTAATACCTCCCGCATATACCATAATATCAACACTCCCGCATAGCTAGGGAGGTATAAAAGACAATGGTCTTGAGAACAAACATACCATTCAATCAATAGCATTAACATAGCCACATAAGATATCTCATGATCAAATCACGAGCACCATCATCACTATCCAACTGGATAGTCTCCATGTCAATCAGAACAATGCCATCCAATAGAAAAATACTCTGTCTATTAATAGTAGTATACAACTACTATCCATGGGTACACAACCACTCTCAATAGCACACTGCTACTAACCAATGACCCACAATCACTGTCAGTGGATCACATCCAACACAATAGCATACAACTACTGTCCATAGAAATACAATCTCTACAACAATCATATCATCTGATATCAATATACATAAACAATATCATGATACAAATTGAGTCCTTTGGGCCATTCTTCCACTCATATCTGTGAGATATGGAACATCATCTACCCTTAGAAAATAAAACATCAGCCATGGGATATCTGGACTATTCTTCCCAAGCATAGAATAATAATTGTCCCTTATTTATGATCCTTGACCATTCACCTAACTGGGCCATTCCTCTAACTCTAATCATAGTGCAACCTGGAGATAATGAGTCCGCCCTAGGGAATTCCTGTCCCTGATTGCTGAACCTGGACCATTCACCTAACTGGGCAATTCCTCTGACACTAATCATAGTGAAACCTTGAGATAATGAGTCTACCCTAGGGAATGACTGTCTAGACCATTTCCTAAGCAAATGACTGTCCTGCACCAACCTCCAAAACAAACCATTCTTCAAAACTAGTCACAAGTGTGAACTTCAAAAGAATGACTGCCCAGCGAGGTAGACCATTCTACTTGATCACTACTCAAAGTGACTGTGAAGAAGAATGACTATCCTAGACCATTCCCCCACACTAGCCACAAGGGGAATCACTGTCTATGGTACATCATCAATCTATTAGACCATTTTCATTATGAAAATGAATTTCCGATCTGGACCATTTTTCTAACTAGAAAATGCCTGCCCGTCAGAATCTCGAACCACTTTCCGGACTAGAAAGGAATTGCCCAGCCTAGATCATTTTCCAAACTGGAAAATGACTACCCATGAATCAATAATATGTATCAGTGTTTGCTTCCAACCTGGGGTTTGGGGGCAAGCGAGCCCCCAACGGGGGTTCGAGGGCGAAGCCGCCGAAGGAAAAATTGCCTTGTAAATGTATATTGTAATTTCATAGTAAATCTGGATCGTTCACTATAAGGTCACAGATTTGACGGTAGAAGTTATGTTAGGGTTTTTTTCCCTAAAAGGAAACCCTCTTTTATGAGGGAAATGTATTGTGGCTATGCATCATTATGAATATTGTATTTTGAGAGAGGAGACTTTGAGAGAAAGAAGAGGAAGTTACAGTGGGTGTGTTGTAGGTTGTATCCCTTCATTTGCTGGATAATAATAAAGGAAGGACCTGCCAATTTCTTTGGTGGATGTAGCCCACACTGGGTAAACCACATATATCTATGTCTCTATTGTATTTTGTATCTTCTGTGTTTTATTTCCACATTTGTTTTATTTTATTGCTTTGCGATCCTGTTTTTCTAACACAAACAAACAATCCCCAGGACTATATGAAAATGCATCCAATCTAAAAGACCATTTATATGCAGCGCATCATTAATATTTCCATGCACAATGCACTGATCCTTGCTTTCATAGTTTTCAACATCTATTGTATCTTCCATGTTTTAGTTTATGTCATTCAGAGGATTCTTAAGCTATGTCTATGGCATTGAACAACATAAAACATAAAATGATAAATACAATCTCAAAGCAACATACCTTACTTTTGTTTGTGTTTAAATTTGATTCTCTTTGATCTATATAGTTTTTGAAATAGTCCTTGACCAATTTAACCTACCCCTGGAAAAGAAAAATAATAAGCAACCACTAATTTTCTTTGGGATATATGATACACCAAAAAAAATTTTCATTGCAGGTCTTGATCATGCAACACAATAGAAAAAACAAAATTGGTTTTCTTAAACATTATAGGGATGCCAATTCAAATTTTAATGAAACGAAATAAGTGCACAATGTATGAACCACACATCATCAAACAAGAAAAATGGTCTGTTTTGGAATAGATAGCAATCATAATGTCTAATGTGAAGATTAATTGAATTTCTATGTATTAGACTCAACTATGCCCATCGATGCGGGGCACATTCAAAACAAGCAAAGCAATTGGTTGCATGCATTTTTCAAATACATAAATTAATCTAGCAGACCATTAAATAAAATCAAGATATTGGATGGATACTTTCCACATATTCAATAACTATTTCTAGCACAGTTTATGAGCACAAAAGGCCAGATGCTATGAATTCTTCACACATGTGTATAAAATAGACCAACTATTGACTGTGCGAGAGGCATACCTATGCGGAGAGGGGAGATATGACCATAACAAAACCTTCCATCCAACATGCAAAATCGCTAAGTAAATATGCTTTTGACTAGGAAATTATCCAAAGATAAATAGATCACAGAGTTGAGATTGCACCAAGAACAACAACACAATGCAAATCTACTAAAATTTCTTCTCTGCATATGTCGACTACCTTTAAAATAACAACAATCATAAAAAAACCCATTGAGAAACCCACAGATAAGGAACACATTTGCTTCGCATTGCTTTTGAATGCCTGCCCTTTCCTCATAAATTGGAACAAATTAATTTACCATAAATCAATGAACTACAGTTTAAATTACGTTGCTTATCATAATCACCAATTTAGAACTATTGGAAATGCACAGGTTGGGAAGTACAACAATGTGGTAGAATGACCTATGTTAGCTCTTCGCACAAGGCTTGAAAATAGACCAAGTGCCACGTCTGTCGCCCATACACCTGTGTGGAAGTGCAGATGATATAGCTGTGTCGACTGTAGAAGTGATAAAGCATCAAAGCATGCCAATTCTAGATCATAAGTATCGTACAAATTACATCACTTGTCATAATCATCGATTTATATTTATTGGAAATGCGTAGGTGCAGAAGTACAACAACTCGGGAGGATGACCCATGTCAGGTCTCTACACAAGGCTTGAAAATATACCATATTAAATAGACCAAGTTCCACCTCTGTCACCTATACACATGTGCAGAAGTGAATATCATATAACTGTGTTGACCGCAGAAGTGTGGAAGCATCCAAGCATGCCAATGCCATACCATAAATAACATGAATTCTCAGTTCAAGGATTCAAAGTGTGAATTCTCTGCACGAGGATTGAAAATATACTAAGTAGTCACTTTGAGAACTACATGCCTTTGAAAAACATCGCAATATCATGACAGCAAAATCCTTCCTCCAAATTACCTAGCTTGCCCCAAACAAGTACAAAAATATTGCAAATGCAAATCTGCAGAAGCACATCTGCTTGCAAGCACCAACGCCATGGATCCTCTGCACAACACTCTAAAATAGACCAACTCTTTCCTATTCCAACCACAGAGCTTTGATCAGTGTGGGCACACACAACAAATAACTTTACGGACTCTGAAGATATCGTCATAGCAAAAGCCTCTGCACAACCAGAAAAATAACTTAAGTAAAAAAGCACTTTGTCCAGGAAATCTTTGAAAGATAAATATAGCACAATAAAAAATGATTTAAGCCCTGTGGATGACACATATCTACTAAAATATCCTTTCCTCACATGAATTACCTCCAGAACACCCAAATTTATAAATAAACGGCACTAGCTAGCCCCTAGAAAATCCCGACATCCTTAGTAATAGTTCTAGACTGCCACCCTTACCTTGTAAACCCAACAAAGTCAATGTGTTACAAATCACTGGGATATCATGCAAATTACATCACTCGTTACAATTTGTAGTGTAGAGGTGCATAAGTGCACGATGATAATTGACATAAATTCTCCACACAAGGAGTGAGAATGCACAAGTGTTGCATGTGCTCGCGATATACCTCTGCAAACTATGGAAGTGTGTAACACATACCTGCATCGAATGTAGACATATGTTCATAGAAAAATTCTTCTGACAACCTAGAAAAATGTGCTTGCAAAAAAGGCTTTTTGATTAAGAGATTTTCCAAAGATCAATACACCACCAAGCCGAATTGCTTCGATTCATGCTTCCCAACTATTGGAAAGGCCGAGATGTGAGAGCACACGATGATAAATGGGATAAAATCACTGCACAAGTATTGAAAATAGAAAAGTCCTAACTCAACATGCCATAAATGACCCAACCACCGTGGAAACCACATGGCTTTCCACAATCCATGGTGTAGAGCTATTGCAAATGCCAACTTGCGAAAGCACTGCAATCAATGGATGCCACAAAATCGATATCATTTCTCCACACATGAAATGGAAATATACAAAATGTTCACTATCCCAGGAAAAAACATGTGCGAACCAAGAAATATATATCAATGCGGAATTTTCACAAACCACCAAAGAAAAATGCTCCACACATAAGAAGCAACACATTATACATCATAATATTGGACACGTACTACAGAAAAATCATCTTTTTAGACTGGATGCATTTTTTCATATACTCTTGCACATTTTTTGTTTGATGCATTCCACATATGGCTCACATTTTCATTACTCTCCCATTGAATTAGTGAATGGATCAATACATCATTTATTGGTTTGTCTAGACAACAAGATATAGACACATTACAATCATATCAATATGAACTAGGATCTTATTTCTTGCACAAATTGCATAAGATTCCTAAATTTCCTTTCCCCACACAAATTACCTTCAGAACATGCATAATTATAAATAGAAGGCACTATACAACCACTATAAAATCATGACATCCTTTACAGTAGCTCTAAATCACCACGCCTACCTTGTCAGCCCAACCAAGTCACCATGCTACAATTGACTGGGATATGATGAAAATTACATCGCTCATTACAATTCACAATGTAGAGGTGTGTAACTGAACGATGATAACTGTCAGAAATTATTTACACAAGCATTAAAACTACAAAATGTTGCATGTTCTAGTGATATACCTCTACGAAGTGCGGAGGTGCACAACACATAACTACACCAAGTGCGGACATATGTTCATAGCAAAATCCTTTCAACAACATGGGAAAATGTGCTTGTTAAAAGGGCCTTTTTGACTAAGATATTTTCCAAAGATCAATACACCACCAAGGTGAATTTATTCATTTCCTTGTGCCAAACTATTGGAACCGTGGGATATGCAAGTGCACGACTACAAATAGGATAAATTCATCGCACATGAATTGAAAATAGACCACATGTTCACTGTGCCAGGCAAGAACCTGTATGAAGCACGAAAGATATGGCTGTGGAGAATGGAGATAAACCTTCAAAGCAAAAGGCTCCACACTTAAGCAACAACACATTTCACATCACAGTATTGGCCATCTGATTTAGACAAGTCATTTTTTAAGATTAGATGCATTTTTTCATATACTCTTGCGCATTGTTTCTTTGATGCATTCCACGCCCCCTCACATTTCTGTTACTCTTCCATTGAATTGAAGAATGGATCAATACATCATTTCTTGTTTTCTATAGACAACAAAGATATAGATGCTCTGCAACCATATAAATATGAACTAGGATCCCATTTTTTGCATGAAGCACATCAAATATTCATGACAGTAAGATATATCTTTCGAAAATGCAATGATTTGCATCTTCAAATGTAAATGAAAATGAAGGTGCACTATGAAGACATTCATTTTTTTTCATATGGTAAATAACAAAAGGGTCAAATAAAACACCAGAACAAACTCCAATAAAACACAACACCTCCACTATGCATAAAGCACACATTATTAAACACCAAACACATAAAGTAATTACATATGTTCAACAAACATAAATCAATATCGCAAACAATTGTTCAAACAAAAGGTAATAGATGGACTTCCTAGGATTCTTCAACAAGTATCTCCATGGCATCAAGCAATGCAAAATAAAAATAAAAATAAAATCCCAAAACAACATACATTTATTTATTTATTTTTGTTTGACTTTGATTCTTTCTGACCTATGCAGTCTCTCAAAATAGACCTCGACAGACACATCTTAATTTTGAAAACACAAAATAAGAATCAGTTTTGAATCTTCCTTGGCATATAACACACAATGCAGAGGATTTCTTACCCTCTGGCATGTATTTGCAGAAGCCCAACACTACAAGTCCTGCAAATCACACAACACTTGAAAATTGACAAGAGTTTCATCTTTCTGAACTACAATAGAACACATGGTAAACAAATAGATATCCCAATACAAACACAAAGTGAACAATTCAACCTAAAAACAACACATCTTTTTTTTTCCTGTTCACCTTTGATTATTTTTTTCCTACACACTTTCTGTAATAACCCCTAATCGACTTAACTTGCTTCTGAAAAATAAAACAATAATCAACCCCCATTTCTATTTTGCATATAGAACACACCAAAAAAAAATCCCACTCCACCATTCCAACCAATAACACAACTGGAACCACTACACTATGCACAAACACAAAGTGAACAATACAACCTAGAAGCAACACACCTTTTTTTTTTTTTCATTCACCTTTGATTATTTTCCGCCTACACACTTTCTGTAACAACCCTTGATCGACTTAAATTGCTTCTGAAAAAAAAAAAAAATAGTAATCAACCCCCATTTCTATTTTGCATATAAAACATACCAAAAAAGAATTCCACACCACCATTCTAGCTAGTAACAGAGCATAAATAATTGCACTATGCATGGGTTTTTTCCCTGTACACCTTTGATTGTTTCCAACCTACGCAATTTCTGCAACAAAACCTGACCATCCTAACTTGATTATGAAAAAAACAAAATAACAACCAGTTCCCAATTCTATTTCACATATACAACACACCCTAAAAAAATTCCAACCCACCATTCCATCCAAGAACATAACATAGGTAACTTCACTATGCATACGACACACACTATTGAACAACAACAATTCTATTTCGCATATACAACACACCTAAAAAAATTCCAACTTGCCATTATAGCTAGTAACAGAACAAAGGTAATTGCACTATGCATGAGCCACACACTATCAAACAACACCCAAAGAAACTAGTTGCACTTGTGTGAAAATACATAAATTAGTATGGAGACACACTGTATAAAATCAAGATATTAGATTCACATGTTTTCTTATCCACTGACATGCATTTGCAGAAGCCCAAATTCATATGTCTTGCAACTTGATAGATGCAACAGTTGCAACTTCAGAAGAACCTCGTCTTTCTGGCTCGTAGTAGACTATATCATGATCAAAATAAAATAATTCAACAATTGCAACAAAAGAACTTAATTAAAAATCCCTTCAACCCTTAAAAGTTTCCGCACAAAATCATGTCACACAATACACAAAATTCTCTTCAAGATTTATGGATCGTACTAAATTTAAT
>ML778999.1:666957-702428 GCA_009831015.1 Picea engelmannii | reverse complement strand
TATATATATATATATATATATATATATATATATATATATATATATATTTATTAAAATCGCTCTATATATTGTATAATAAATACATATGCATATTGTCTGAACCACAACTTTAAATGTCCCCAGTCAACAACTGACACAGTGGAAAGCTTAAGAGACCGAGATCGTCTTGGAACTTTGAGACTCGTACATGCACCCATTCCAACCATTCACTAAAATTGCATAATTAAATTTCCGCTGTCGCTCCGACAATAAGATCTCGTTTTGAAGGACCAATCAGAAGCCAGGAAAAAAAATGAATTGCTCGCAAAAAAATTAAACTATGGAAAAAAACAAGATATTTTAGTCAACGCAAAAATAAAATTGCAGTCAATGCAAAAATGATTGCTATATCCCCAAGCCTTCGACATGGACTAATAATACTTATTTTTACAATACAATATTCTAATTTCACAATTACTCCTCTCTTAAATACATAGTCTATGATAATATTATTTTCTTTAATCTTAGAGTAACATTAGTATTCTCTTAAACACATAGTTTTAAATATCTCAATTTATTAACATTATACATAGAGTAACCATACCCCTTCGATTTTTCTTTTACATTATGTACAAATAATACATTATTACAAATTTTAATTGTTTCATAATTACTATAATTTTTTTTTATTACATATAACTGATTTATTAAAACATTTTTAAGAAATATAAGCAAGTTACTATTTATACTGGTTTCATATAATTATCACACTCAAAATTAAAATATTCCATGTTAACTTGAGAATATGATACTCAAATACATATACATATTATTACATGGAAAAACATCATACAAATATTAATTTTAGTAGGGATCTTAAAGTTGCTCTAGTATTGATCTAAAGTAGTTGCTCTAGGATTAATCTCAAAGTTGTTTTTCATAGGATAGGTGGTAATTCCTTAATTCATATGCTTATCACTTAGGGGTTTACATATTGAATTGGGATTGATCTAAAGTTGCTTTAATATTGATCTTAAAGGTGCTTTTCATAGGATAGGTGGTGATTCCTTAATTCATATGCTTATCATGCTTATCACTTAGGGGTGAAAGTCAAAGGTTTTCATATTGAATTGTGATGATTTAATGTAGGCAAATTATATGAAAAATGTGATATAAGTATAAAGAGAGTTTATTTTCTTTATTGTTGTGAAGTAGAAATGAGGTTAGAGGATTGTTAATATATTTTTAAAGTAAATATTTTTAAATTTAATTTTAATAGATAAATGATCAAAAGCAATATTTAAGTAATTTTGTAAGCTCAACCTATACCTATATATATATATGGTTCACGATACTGGATATTAGTGCTCGCTACATCCACAGAAAATTCTCTCAAAATCTGCGAAAGAACATAGGGAGACCGAGTATTTTTAGAATATTGGGAGCTCAACAACAAGAACATCTTATAGACCCATTTAAAGGCACACCATGTCACTTACAAGGAATTGAACCTAGGTGGGGAGGGTAGCAATCATTCCTTCCAACCACCTAAACTACATCCAATGGACTCACTAGAGAGAGAGAGAGAGAGAGAGAGAGAGAGAGAGAGAGGCTTAATACTAACATAATATTTTAGACTAGAGTAATGGAGTTGACACTAATGCCATGCAAGCAAGGCAACTTGCTAATGAAAGAATCCATAAATGAGGAGGTTGAATCTCTCATGGACACACTTTCAACACATTATTGTTAAAGGGAATTCTTAAAATATGTGTTTAATTATTTATGGCCTCCTATACTGTGGGCACATGTGATTTGTAAGTCTATGTTTTGTCTATATGAGTTTGATCAACAATCCTTGGTTGCAGCAAGAGAAGTAAGATCCTCTCTACACTGTGAGTGGAAAATATGTGTAATGTAACATAACATATGTAATGCTAATAAACTAAAATGGAAGAAATCAATTATGATGTGATCTAGCGATAGATCGATGAGAATTTACCACAACTATCTCAAGTTCGATTCTCAATGCACCCAGGTTGGGCTCTACTTGAGAATCCCAAAGGAACATGTCCTCAAAATGATAGATCCATTTACTCCTATCTTGACACTCTAATCCTAGTGAAGGTGCTAGGGGTGTATATGGAGGAAATAAGTCCCCAACTCTAACGAAAAAATAAGGGGCGGTGTTGTAAAAAATAAAAAATAAACCAAAATGGAAAATAATGATTATAATAATAAAAGAAGAGAGAGAGAGGGGTCAGTGAAAAAAAAATGAATATTAACATCATTTACATTCTAATATCAATATGTCTTGCAATTCACATTCATTAAGTTGCGGTTGTTATGTATGTAAAGTTTTAAGTTATCTAGTTAGGATGACATATTTTTGTATTGGAATATCATTTCACATTAATACTCTTTATATCTTTATGGGTTATTATTTTTAAATCATATGCATGGAACTTTATCTAAAGTAGGGAACCCAACCGTACTTGTTTGGGAAACATTTTGTACATGTATGAAGCCACTCAAAGTTCCAAATTAATGTTGTTTTGCATAGCGATTAGAAGTTGTCACAATAACACCAAAAAAATTACCAATTTGGAAATTGACCTTTTTATTTACATCATTGAAATTTCAAAAACATTTCGTGTGAGCTATCTCTTATTTGTGATTGTTATGTAGTGTTATAAGTTATTTTATTAGAGTGACATATTCTTGTGTTGGAATTCCATTTCACAATAATATTTTTTAGATTTGTATGTTAGGATTTGGTTCTACTTTAATATTCCTTATAATTATGTATCTATATAATATTATACACTATCTTAATGATAATGACATATCCCTATGTTAAAGATTATTGGAATTTTATTCCAAGTTAAATTTTTTTACACAACTTTGTTGGTTGAGTATTATTATTTAATGATAAATAAATAATATTTCTCATATTTAATAAATATAAAAATTTCAATTTTAATCATCCATTTTGTACCTATAATTTTGTAAATGCACCTTTTATATGATGATTTCTTATCTCTTATGCTTTATCACCTTAAGTCAAAATCAAAGGTTGCAAAATGGAATGGTAATGGGATGGTCCCATGAACTTTTGAAATGAGGTCAAAATGACCTTTGCTAGGTAATTCAAAATGAGCTTTGCAGATTTTCTTTACAAACAACTTTTAGCATTGAAATTGTAGATGGATAAAAATAACTATTTTGCAAGTTTTAATGCTTTTCCAAAAGGCATATTTACAATGGATATAGCTACACACTCTATAATAATGAATATGACTATATTAAAGATTAAAGTAATTGCTTGATTTATTTAGGGTATTACGCCACGTACATTTTTTTTAGGGCGAGAGGCGGGCCGGTGAGGGCAAGGTATATCGCTTGCTCGACCAAAGAAAAGGGCGAGGGCGAGTTTACGAGGGCCTCATAGGATATATCGTGATTCTTTATTTCATGAGCTTATCACTTTGAGGTCAAAATCAAAGGTTTCCCATTGGAGTGGGATGGTCCAAAGTATGTAAACACGTGGAAACGTGTGATATAAATATAAAGAAAGTTTTATTTGCTTTATTGTTCTTAAGTAGAAATGAAGTTAGAGTGAGTCTCGTCTTTTTTTTTTAGCAAAATAATTTTTATCTTTGATTTTAATACATAAATAAAAAAAAATGATTTTGTAAATTCGATCATGTTTTTATAGATATATCATATAATATGCAAAGACTTTATATTAACATAATATTGCAGATCAGAGTAATAAGGTTGACAATAATGTCATGCACGCACCAAGTAAGGCAGGTTGCCAATGAAAGAACACATGAATGAGGAGGTTGAATCTCTCACGAACACATTTCTAAAACGTTATAGTTAAAGGACATTCTTTAAATACGTGCTTAATTGTTTATGACCCCTACATTGTGGGCACATACCATTTGTAAATATGTGTTTTGTCTATATGAGTTTGGTGGGAAACCCTTGGTTGCATCAAGATAAATAAGATGCACTGCAAACTTTGCAGTGTAAATGGAAAAGATGCGTGATGTAACGTAATGTAATATATGTGATGCTAATAAAATAAATTGGAAGAATTCAATTGTGATTTGATCTAGTGATAGATTGATGAGAATTCACCACAACTATCTCAAGTTTGATTCTCAATGCACCTTGGTTGAGATCTACTTCAGAATCCCCAAAGAGACATGTCCTCAAAGTGATACTTCAATTTACTCCTACCTTAATCACCCTGATTCCACTGAAGGTGCTAAGGGTGTGTTACACACCAAAATGTCACACTTGAGTTTCACATCCTAAGTGTCGCAAGTGTCGCAAAGTGACATATGCACCTTGTTAAGTGTTGTATGCACCTTACCTAGTGTCGCATTCACTTTGTTAAGTGTCACAACACATTGACACCATGGCAGAACATTTGTCACAATCCCTAGTCAATGTGGTGGAGAAATATATCATATGAAGGTCAAAATACTATGTGCACATGAATTATTCATTATTATTCATAAAAAATAAATTAATTTAGTGTGAGAATCCACCTCACATTTAGTTTCCTAATCTCAAGGAGAAGTAGAGAATCTCATGGATGGTTGAGAGATTTTCTCAAACCAAAATCCTAATTTGGTGGATCTTGAGAGATATTTCCTCCTTAAAATCCTTGAGAGATATTTTCTCCCTAAAATCCTTGAGATATATTTTCTCCCTAAAAATCTCAGAGATCCCAATTTAGTGAATCTAGTGAGTTAAGCCTCCAAATCCTATATAATGAGGGATTTCCATGGTGAAGGGAGGAAGATTTGAGGTATCAAACCTTTGATCCTGGGGAAATAATTTAACATTTTTATTTCAAGATTCGAGCAAGGTGTTGGACCAGGAGAGCTTGGTGAAGATACTGCATCGTCAATTATGCTTTGTAAGTGCCTTCTTTGACTTTCTAATTAATATAAAATTGGCCTATTCCCTTCGAGTTCATGTGTTCTACATTTGATTTTCTATTGTCATTTCAGTCTTCATAGATAGATTTGCTTTATATAATCATCTAGAGTAGGAAGAGGAGTTCCTTTTCTAGTCTCTGCAGAGTTTCAGTTGCAATGAGGAGTTTGGAGATCAAGCCTACAGATTGGAGTAGCGAGGACGGAGATCACAACAAGGTATTCCACATCATTCTTCTTCTCTCTTGCTTGATTGATCTAGTTAGATCTATAGGGAAAGTAGTAACCACTTGTTCTCTTCTGTCTTTGGATCAAAGATAAGGGTCTTGGTCCAAATGGGAGCTTAGCCTGTTCGCATGGTAAGATTTCTCACAACAAAAAATTGACGACTCCACTAGGGATCAACTTTGACTAGTCTTTCCTTGGATCGTCTAAATACTTTGCCTATCATTAGATCTTCTTTGGTGCTTGATTCTGATCTATTTTCCTCTTCCCTCTTCCTCATTGAAGATTTTACATATCCATTGATCGAGTCTCTACCGAGTCTGAGCCTTTGAAATCCACTTTTGAGTTTTCCAGAAAGTGGCACTTGCCTGCAGTTCACACCAGGGCACCACTTAACTGACTGGTGCTCCCCCAAGCCTACAAGAGGGCGCCATTCTCTTGATCGGTGCTCCCCCAAGCTTGTTAGAGGGTTCCATTCTCTTGAATGATGCTCTTTCTCCTTGAGATCAGGCTCACCGATCTCCTTGTTTTGGTGTTTTTTCCTCTTTTTGCCTACTTTTTCTCAGTCTTCTTTTGAGAGGATTTTTGCTTAGTGACTCCTGATTGTCTCTGACTTTGTTTGGCTTGATAATTTGACATTTAACACTCATTCATATTCCTTATTTGAGTTTTCAATCTTCTCTCCTAGTTGCAATCCCCTTTGGTTAACAAGATCCCTTAGTTCATCCTTCCTTCTGGTTTTGATCCAGGTGGATATTAGTGGCCACCCACCTATTCCAACTTGTTCCTCGTGTCTGTTTCTTTGTTCAACACGTTCTTTTGTACAACTTTGTAATTGTGGGTTCTACACTTCTGGGACTATTTGAATCCCCACACATCCTCTAGGTGGATACGAGTGGCCTCTCGCCTAATCCAACTAGGTTATTTTGTATGTTTTCATGTCAACACATCTTGCTGTACTTACAGGGCCGTTTTGGGGCCCTAAATGTTGTTTTTTTGGCTCACCATAGTCAAACTATAGTTGAAGTCAGATTTTGATGACAAAATGTGTAATTCTTTTAAAGACCTTTTCAACGGGCTATCACACGCCTAAAACAAAGGTTGTATGCAAAAGTTACGACCCTTGGAAGTTGAGGTACCAAATTACACCAAATTATCCATAGGGCCCACATGACTTTTGGCATTTCACCTTCCAGGGTTAGGTTTTTGGATGTCTAGGGTTTTGACATTCATGAGTAATATCAAAAAGGCCTCTAGAGCCTCATTGTAATCCATTCTTCTCAAACAGATGTGTATAGCAGCCACATCTCTTCTCAGAGATAGATACCACCATTCGAGCAAGTGTTTCAGTTCTACCATTTTACAGTTTCAGCCTATTTCATTATTTAATAGAAGATATTGTTCATTGTATATTTGTGTTATTATTTATATCTCTCTGTTTATTTTATTCAGTTTGTTAATCAGTTTGTTCCGGTCCTAAATCCATATCAGTGGTATCAGAGCGGTCTTCTCTTCATTTATTTTTCTTCGTGCATGTCCTCGACAAGATCTGGGTACAAGAAGTTGGGACTTGAACCAATCGATCCATTAAAAGATCGGTCGCACCGAGCCTGAAAAAAACCCACGGGGGACGAAAAGAAATATGATGGAGTAGGAGATCCTATTAAAATGTTGCTCGAGGAAGCCCTCGTGTGACAAAGGAATGAAATGATGGACAACTTCATGCAGATTCTTCGATGACCGCCCACAGGAGAAGCATATTCATCAAGTGACCATGCAACCCCCTTCAAGGTACAAGTAAATTTTCATATTCCATTATTTGAAGGACTAATAGATGCGGATTCTGTAGATAAATGGTTGAATATGCTCAAAGGATATTTTTCGTTCCACAATTTTTTGATAGGGAAAATATCACTTTTTCGCTCCTCAAGGCCGTTCCCCATGTTAAAGACTGGTGGGATACTTACTCTGAGCAAAGGGCCATGGAGGAATCTACAATGTTTTTGGTGGCCCCTACATGGGATTCCTTTCGGGACACCATTAAAGAACAATACTACCCTGTTGGAAGCTATGAGGACCAGTACACCAGATGGACCACCCTACGTCAAGAAAGGGACCAGACAGTACTGGATTTCACCAATATTTTCCATACCCTACGCATCAAATTGGGTATCAAAGACTCTGAGCATCATTTGGTGCTCAAATACCGTAGCTGTTTGCATAGATACATTCAAAAATAAATGGAGTTCCTGGACATCGCCTCATTGGGCACGACTTATAGATACACTGTCAAGATCAAGCATACATTTAAGCAGAAAAGGTAAGAGATTGGATCTGCAAACCCCTCACAGTCGAAGCAGGGAAAAGGAAGCCCCAACCCACACATCAAGGGACCAAGTTGAGATGGCCACCCTCAAGACAACCAATCCAAACCACAACACAATAAGGGCAATGAGAAGATGAAGAAGGATAGGGGAAAATGGTGTGAGTACCATAAAATTCCTTAGCACAACACCGAAGAATGCCCCTACAAGCAGTCGCTTGTGGCCGAGCTGAAGGCTTTCGAGTCAGAGGACGATTCTAATTCTTAGTCAAATCCTGAAGGAGGGAAGTAGATTATCGATGCTAAACCCAGTTCCACTGTCACTACCACCAAAGTTCGGCCAAGCGAACCAGAAAAACTAGAGTAAGGGGAACGCCTCTTTCACTCGTAGATGCCGGTCAAGGGGCTCCACTTCATTTCATTGTCGATAGAAGTAGTTAGAAGAACATGATTTCAACAGAGGTCGTCAAGTGGTTGGACTTGCCAACGACACAACATTTGCAACTCTACACCATTGGCTGGCTTCTCCAAGGAAGAGATCTTCGTGTCAACCAACAATGTCGTCTTCCCTATGGAATAAAGCCTTTCAAAGATGAGTTACTGTGTGATATTTCTCCCCTCGAAGTTTGTGATGTTATTTTAGGACAACCATATTTGTGGAAGTGTCATGCTGTGTATGAGTCTAGACCCCAGAGTGTTATTATTACTTTGGGTAGACAATTGTACAGGATCCAAGAGGTAGCGCCACCTACTGCTATTTCTTTAATCTCTACTAAGCAATGTAGTAAGGTCATTTCACAGACCAGGAAGTTTGTCTTCTTTGTGATCCATTCTCATAGTAAGTAGAAGGTTGCCACCACATCCATGGCCTCTACACATCACCTCTCTTTGCAACATAATCAAGTGGATAGGATCGTGGAAGAATACATAGAAATCTTCTCACCACCTACAGGGGTACCGACACACTGCCAAGTCAAGCTTCCAATTGATCTGACCCCTGACACACCTCTACCTAATGGACCAGTCTATCGACACTTGCTGATGGAGAATGATGAAATTAGGCATAAGATCCGAGATATTCTTCAAAAGGGGCACATTAGACCCAACTCCTCCCTTTGCAGAAGCCCGATTGTACTGGTGCAGAAGAAGGATGGGACTTGATGACTCTGCATTGATTATAAATCCTTAAACAAAATCACAGTCAGGAACCGCTACCTCATTCCCAAGATTGATGGCCTTTTTAAACAACTCAAGGGGTAAAAGTTCTTCAACAAGATTGACCTGAAGTTTGGCTACCACCAGGTTCCCATTGAACCAACTAATGTATGGAATACAAACTTCAAGTCTAAAGAAGGTCTCTATGAATGGCTAGTCATGCCCTTTGGCTTAACAAATGCACCAACCACTTTCATGAGGTTGATGTATGATGTATTGAGACCCTTCACCAACTCCTTTTTGGTAGTATATTTGGATGTCATCCTCATCTTCGACAGAACTTGGGAGGAGCACATGCGACATATTCAACATGTTTTGAGCACTCTGCGACAACAAAACATTTATACCAACTTGGAAAAATGCTCTTTTGGAATGAACATGGTCCAAAACTTGGGCTACATTGTTGATGAGCATGGGGTAAATGTTGATCTAGCTAAGATCCAAGTCATCTGTGACTAGCCAACCCCAACCACATTAACCGAGCTTCAGATATTTTTGGGACTAGCCAACTTCTACTGACGATTCGTGTTGGGATTCTCCCATATTGCATGGTCCCTTAGCCAGATGACCAAGGGAGGTGGTAGGGCCAAGTTCATGTGGGGGAAGCAAAAAAAATGAGAATTTGATGATATGAGGAATCGCTTGTGCTCAACTCCAGTACTCCCCTTGCCCAATTTGCAGCAACCATTCGATATTGAGACTGATGCATCTGACTATGCTGTGGGTGCAGTTCTCACTCAACATGGGCATCTAGTGGCATACCATAGTGAGACACTCTCCGATACTATTCAGAAATACCCCACCTATGACAAGGAAATGTATTCCATTGTACAAGCCCACCGTCAATGGAAACATTACATTTTGGGGAAAGAGATGATCATACACTCTGATCCCAAGCCTCTTCAGTTCATATAGACACAAGGGATTAACTTTGACTAGGGATGACTCCACTAGGGATCGACTTTGACTAGTCTTTCCTTGGATCGTCTAAATCCTTTGCCTATAATTAGATCTTGTTTGGTGCTTGATTCTGATCTATTTTCCTCTTCCCTCTTCCTCATTGAAGATTTTACATATCCATTGACTGAGTCTCTGTCAAGTCTAAGCCTTTGAAATCCATTTTTGAGTTTCCAGAAAGTGGCACTCCCCTATAGTTCACACCAGAGCGCCACTTACTTGACTGGTGCTCCCCCAAGCTTGCTAAAGGGTGCCATTCTCTTGACTGGCTCTCCCCCAAGCTTGTTAGAGGGTTTCATTCTCTTTACTAGTGCTCTATCTCCTTGAGAACAATGACACCAATCTCCCTATTTTGGTGTTTTTTCTCTTTCTGCCTACTTTTCCTCAGTCTTCTTTTGAGAGGATTTTTTCCTAGTGACTCCAGATTGTCTTTGACTTTGTTTGGCTTGATAATTTGACATTTAACACTCATTCCTATTCCTTCTTTGAGTTTGCAATATTCTCTCCTAGTTGCGATCCCCTTTGGTTAACAAGATCCATTGGTTCATCCTTCCTTTTGGTTCTCTTATCTTAGTCTCGCAAAGCTTTCAGTTTGCTTGATTGTTTGGGAGTTTTCATCAACTAAGGTTCACAAAGGTTGCTTGGTATTGAGCCTTTTTGTCTTCATTGAAACATCTCACTTTGCTAGATGATTAGGACTCTCTTGTTTTCCACAACCCAATATTGACACTGCTTCTTGTTGCTCATGTTTTGAGGATTTTCATGAGTGTTTGTCTTCTCTCTCTTTTGCGTCTTCAAGTTCTTGATCGAACAAGTTATCTCACACTTATTTCTTTCAATTCTCATTATTTTTTAGTGCACTTTGTTTTATTCCTTTTTTTCCTTGTATTTATTTGTGTCAAACATATACCTCTTTCATTCAATTTGAAAGTTAAGAAGCAAAAAAGTTTGCATATCTCATTGCATACATAATCGAATAAAGAATTTTTTGCATTCTTTAGGAAATTTGTTTTGGTTTATGTTTGGAAAAAAGAGCTCGTTTTGCATGTGCATTTCAGTTTTCGAAAACATTTCTTGGTAGTTTGGCATCATCTTGATCCCAGAAATTGAAAGTTGCATATTTTTGAGTTCTTTCTTGTGTTAAGAATAATAGAACTCTTCTCCTTCCCATACATAGAATTCATCGAAAAGAACACATTGCATATCATTCTTTTGCATTCTATTGGAGCCGAGTCTCTCTCACATCATCAGTTTCATTTCCGTGAACCTATTGAGTAAAACCAATTAAAATCAACCACGTGCTAATGAAATCAATCATAACATTTTTTGGTTTTAGCACACCAACAATAACACAAGATTAGGGTCTTTAGACTAACTAAAGTGAGAAAATTGTCCAAGACTACTAAATAGACTGTAGAGAACTAAAGAGTGAACAGATCCAACTTTCGTATAAGCATAGCTAGGAACCCCCTCTCACACATGGTCTAAACATGAGTTCACATGCATAAGAGAAGTGAATATCACCCCTCCAAATCTTGAGAAATCGTAGCAGAAGGATCGTATACTGGGGGTCCTTACCAAATTGTTACTGACTCATTTGGTCTCGACACTTCGTGAATGCTGAATCCATTCGGGGTCCTCTAGAGTATACTGGTGCACTTGTCCTTAGTCCTTTGGAAGAATTTCATACTTTTATATCCTGCCCATACATTCGGTCTCGATTGTCGACTATACCTGCTCGGAGGCTGACTGCAAATTGGTAACCTTAGTGGCATTTCCTAGGTATCTACAGAGGTGATTGTGGGGGGATTTCCATGGTACCTGAGGAAAACATTGTATCACAATCTCAGTACCCTTAGAGGGTGATCTAGTGAAAGTGAGGGTCACTTTCATTGAGAATTTCTCTTGCAAGGAGGCCAGGGTAACTACTTCTCACTTCTTCACTAACAGCTTGATATCCTGTCTTCGAAAGATCCTTGAATCTACTGTTGCTTGGTTGATTGATTTTAGTTTTCTTAGGGGTGTGTTTCTTTGAATTTTGTAGTCAGTATTAGGATCAAATATTTCACAATATACAAGGTATGGAACCCAATGTTCAGGAACCTCAACACAATGTTTCTTTCGAGGGAATGATAGAAGATCAACCTTATGAAACTGGGAGCATCACTCCTAGAAGTGACGAACACATTAAAGAACTGATCAGAACCTTTGTAGAAATCCTTTCATCTTACATGAATCCTATTTTTACTGATCCACTTGGCCTACCACTCACCGATCCACCATCCACGAGATATGTTGATTCTTATTCTTCTTATCGCTTACCACCTGGTTCTACCATTACACAATCTTTTGGCATCAACCCTCCATCTTTTGGTTTTTCTGAACGACTTGGGAACTCATATTTTTCCACAACTCTTGAAGTTGATACTACTGGTACTTCATATTTATTGGAAACATTTGTGACCCAATTAACCCTGACTCAACCACTCACGCATACATCTACTTTCACACATGGTTCAGGTAATATTCTTGCTTCACTATTTCCACACATTCACACACCGAGTGCTTTACTTGGTTGTCCCATAGGTCGGATGGCCGACAGTCAAGTCATTCACACAACCATGGTTACACAAGCTACTCAACCTCCATATCACTCATCGAAAATTAGTACACCCTACATTGGAGGTCAATCTTCAATGGGAGGACAACCTTCAGCTGGAGGGAAAATTTTCACTTGGGGGCAACCTAAATGGTTGCAACATCAACAATCCTGGGGGAAAGTTGTTGTAACACAATCGACCCTTGAATATCTTTCCTAGGGATGGGGCATCAAAATTTCGCTCTTATTAACATTTTCAAACCTATGTCCAAGGTCTTCATCCTCTTCTACTTACCCGTAGCATTCTAATGATTGGTACCAGGCTCGAATATGAGATTTGGGTTGCAATATATGGCTTCCCAAAGTTCTTTAGGCATTCATTGGTTGTGGGCCACTTCGTGTCCACGTGAATACACCTCACACGTATTGTCTCCATGTTCCTTTATCCATGGTGGAAGTCCGTCCACCATCCAATTCCATGACTGGACTCAACCTTCGTCTAAGACGCAGGCTAACAAAAACTTCAACACTTCGACGCTGAACGCCTCCTCACTGTCTACACACGAGATCTTCCAGAGTCCCAAACTCTTGAAGTCCCGTAATCCTACCACATGGTTTAGGCGTTCAGGCCTTTTCGGTCCCTCTATTATGCTACACCCAAAATCTTTCATAGTCCTGGAGTCCCGAAGTTCCGGTCACTTAACCAACCAATTTGGCTAGGTGGGCACGTACCACAGGCTGACACATAGATGGGCCAGGGGTGACACATGTCACGGTTCAATAAGCATATAGGGTCTATGAAAATCATAGATTGGTCTGACACATGGCACATCGATCATGGGTCCACGCCACCCTAGTTACGTCGTCTTGCCATGTCACCCTACTGACGTCGACTTGCCACATCACACCATACTGACAACCTTCTAACATTCCGCAAATCTCACAGTCGATATTTGGCCACATGGATCCATAGATCCACGACTAACGTTACTTTGTGACATATCCCTTTGGGAGTTTTACAATCCAAACTCCTCTTTTCTCCCAAAGTTGGTCAACATCGGGTTGACTACATCGTAAATCCTATGGCTAGGAAAGGACCCGAAGGATTCCTAGATCTACGGTCCTGGTCACTTTGCGGCTCCAGCCTTTGGGGGTTTTGGATTTATTGCCACTCCATTCTCCCGAAGTAGGACTTCCCCGAAGTACCATGTGTGGGTCCCTTCTCTTGGACGATCAGACAGTAGCTGGGGCTCTTGACGATCTCCCCCAAATATACAGTTCTCCTTTACTTCGTAACTTTGACATTCGAGGAGTTTGATGCTATAGCATATCTATTCTCCCTAAGTAGAACTTCGCTGAAGTATTCTTGGTGTAGATCCAACGACTGAGGGAATCCCCGAACATTTTCGATCATTGGCTCATGCTTCTCCGTGATAAGGGGTTGGATCCCAGTTTAGTCGGTAATATAGGTTCCTCTAACCACTAGGGAAACCATCCATTGCTAGTCAACTTGCCGGTAACCGAAACTCTTGGTTACCTTCAACTAGTTGATGATTAGTAGGGTTGACGATACCTCGAAGTCCCAAACCTCTGGAGCTCCGAAGTCAGAAGGACTTAGCTCCCTTAGGCTTATACTAAGGTTCCTAGTTTTTGGTAATATGGGTTCTCCCAAATAGATCTCATCTGCTATACAGTCCCTTGGACGATCCATCTTGCCCTGCTGAGGTTTTCTCGCATAGGAAAATTTTAGAGACTCTATCGAGTCTTACAGTTGAGGAGTCCCTCAGACTTTCTCTGCTGAGATGTTCCTTTGGCTTGTGTTACCTCAACATAATTTATTTCAGGCGATCATGACTTATCACGGGGTTCTCATGGCTCAGCAGTAGCCCTTTTTCATCATCTTCAACTTTGACAGCCTTCATCTATTCCTTTTTGGACATGTCTTTTCTTCCCACCTGTATCACAGGTATATAAAACTCATGAGACATCATTATAAATTTTAACTTTCAGAAATTTATTGCAAATCTGTCACCCACAGATTTTCCAATCTCGCGACTTGTTTTCATATTTGTTCCGCATAGGAACAAGATTCATAATTATGGGAATTTCCTTCCCATAGCGGTTTGGCTCAGCAGGCAATTGGCCTTACTTATGGGCTTACAATGTCGCCATATCCAAGACCCCTTTGCTTCCTGCACTTTCCACTTCAATCGACCAAACAACTTGTTATCTTTTCCATGCATATACATTTTATTGCACCTTTACAACATCGTCACAACAATTTCAGAATTGTGCATACTTAACAATTAAATTACTTTATCAAAAAGGAAAATACCATCCCTTGCAGTTTGGCTCAGCAGGCAATTGGTCTTCCTTATGGACTTACAACACTGCCATATCCAAGACCCCTTTGCTTCCTGCAATTCATTCTTTACACAACCAAACAATTGTTAGTTTCATCTCAACATACCAAACTTTTCAAAACATAGTTCAACATTTAAAAAGGGTTTTAACAATTGTGCCAATATCCATGGTCACATTCATACCCAATACATTCTTGCATTGTTTTTCAAGTTCGTCACACTTTATGCCCGATTCTTAGCCATGGGGTGTTGGAAGTTAACCAACCTTTTCCTCATATGGTGTATTCGTTTTCTTTCATTCTTACAGTAGGACCATACTGTCTACTATAGGCCGATCATGATCCCAAATCAATACACATGAACTCAAAATTTTCACATGAATGCCTTTACACATTCCTTGATTGTCAATGCATTCATGACATATCAATTCATGAATTCTTCCAATGGTTATAAACAATGTTTACTACCAGAGGTTCATACCTCCATTATTCAGGTTCTTCGTCCTGAGTCATACTTTACTTGGGTATCCAAGGCATACAACTGCCTTTCAAGTTTATGCATAACACTAAGACAATAAAATATTTCAGAAGGGGTTCCTACCAAATCCCTTCATACCTTGTGCCACATAGGCACGAATATCTTTATACCGGTTCTTGGCTGCTAGCACTCTCTCTCTTATATTATCCCATCAGTGGTGCTCCATGGGCACTTTTAAAGTCCCTTCAATAATCGTTCCACAAGAACCTTCTCATAGTCATCCTTTGATTGAGGTTGCTCATCATTGGCAACTGTCTTCCTCAATAGCTTCAATTCATTTCTATACACAACATGCATTATCATAGCCATAATTACATTAGTCATAATATTAAACTGAATGCATGTATCATAACATTCGAACTCATAAACATCCTCAAATGTTTCCATAAGTGCAACACAAACAAATTTCTATTGTATCTTCGACAATACAATCCTTATTACTTAGGGTGTCAAGACCTTTTCGTTCATCAATGTACTAGCTTTGTCATCCCATAGAAAATGTAATGCACAACAAGGAAATAATTGAGGTCTCTCCCCTTCTTCAAATTCTTTCTACATCGCCTGGGGCTTTTTAGCCCAGTCGAGTTATCTCTAAGGTCTCACTGCCTTTTCTTAATCACAGCTTCAACCAAGCCTCATCAGTTAAACGTACTCGTTTATTCATTTAATCATACTCAGGGGATTTACTTTCCTCTTACCAACTATACCAGTTTCCACAACTACTCTTTTTCTGAGTAGCCTTGGTTAGGCCTCACCCTAACCCTTTTTGGGATACTGCAACATGCTTTAATAACAACTCTTTTCTCATAATGAATCATGAACATGTGCATCCCACACACTTCCATTCGGTTATCAGAATGGTCAATATTCAGTTGTTAGTCTTCTATTAATTACACGATTCTTTCAAAATGTAATCTAGGATTCTTATATATATGGAAAGGCCTTGCAACCCCTTGTCCAACCTTCAACAATTATTAGGGTTGTGACTCTGTCCTTTTGACAAAGTCCTTACACAGTTCCTCCACCGGGAACTCCTTCGGCATGCAACTTCCTTGTTGCATATCCATCACTATTTGTGATGGCCTCAGCCTTGAGTTAGTTTTGGCTCTTTTTTTTATTTTTTATTTTTTTATTTTAAATATTCCTCTTAAGGAATATAAACATGCATCTTTACTGTTAAGATTAGTCAATTCAGATTCATTCACAATCCTTCTCATGTGATGCTCAAAGGCATAATCATTTGTCTCTTATTATGACAAGAGAGCATCTTTGCTCATTTACCCTTTCATCTAATTATATTGGCACTTCCTGAAGAAATGGAATACACTCCCCTCAGGCTATTATTTGGAACATAACTTTCATGACTCCCCATAATGGAGTCATCTATGCCTCCATAGTATTCCTTCAATCTTGGAAAAAGCAATACTTGCTTTATATTTCGCTCATCGGGAAAAACCATAGCGTGCCTATAACTATACTCTTACATCATATGTGTGCATTACTTTGCACGTTTAGTATCATTCATACCTTATTGGTATTAATATTAGGCTTCCTATTATGAAGCTTCACACTGCATTCAACTCATGGGTATTCATCATACTAGCTCACGCCTTCTCCTCACGTGACCACTGGCGGTGACCACGATCTGAACTAAAAGGGGCTTCATGTTTCACAATTTTGGGATTCATGTTGCAAGGAAATCTGGTTCTTCGATCCTTGAAATTTGAAAACCCAAAAGATGAAAGCTAAGGTTTTCTTGGCTCTTTGATTCACATGACCCTTCACTTGGTACTTGGGGTCAAATCCTAGACATGCGTCAGGATCCCATGTTTTAGCGAATCCGCGGACAACGCCCCACCGTTTCCCAAAACTTCTGATCCATGAGGGTCCGACAACCTGGATCCCACGGTCCAGATCTCTCTATCAATCAACGGTCCTGACCAAATCCTGACTTTCCACCTTTCGGGACTCTGGCGGAGTCTTCACCCCTTAACTCCCGATTCCCGAAATTGCGAAATTCTCTTCTGGACGATCCATGGTCTAGATCGCTCCTTGATCAACGACTATGATATTTTCATGAATTTCTCATTGCTTCTTCCAAGCCCTTTGGTTCTGCGAAATTCTGGTATCTCCTCACAACTAACCAGTGCGCTACTTCTCCGAGATTGAACAACTTGAAGCATTTCGGTTCTTTCTGAATGGATATTGACTCTCGATCCTATCCAATCTTCAAAACTCTTTTCTGAAGGATTTCTCCCACTCAATCCTCCATACTTGTTCTTTCTTCGAACTTCAGTTTTCCATGCTTCACCTTTGAAAACTTCAACTCTTCAAAACTTAGAAATTTTTTCTAAGTGTTTCCTCTCAAGACTTAAAACCACTACTCCTCCTGGTATACTCCGTGTTCAACCTCCAGAGTTTTCAAATTTTAACACAAGATTGATTCTATACGCATGTTCGACGTACCAAATTTCCCCACTATCTCTTCTAAGATTTTAAGTTACAAGACTAATCTCGTAGTCATAACTCATACGGATGTTACCCTCTCTTTATGGGAACAGCCAACAAGGGTCACTCTTGGGAATTAGCAACAGTCCCAAAGGACTCCTCTTAATCTTGCTTAAACAGATTATCCTTGTTGTCGATACTAACCATTATAGGTCAGGTAATCTGACCCTATATATTTTCATTGGTCCTCTCAATCATGAGGAGTTATATGCTCATGGTTTAGTCTTTTAATAATGCAATAATTATAACTTTCTAAGGATCCTACCAGTCCTTACTAGATTTCCTGAATCATGAAGGAGTTCTTCATTTGGATCTTAAGTTCTTACCTAACTATCCATCTCAATTGCAAGAGACTCTCCCTGCTTTAGTAGGTAGCCATCGTCACACTATAACATAACAACTCAGTTCATGTCCCTTGTCTGGCTCATGCAGCTTCATAGCACAATTCATTCCACCTCTGTTATTCACACTCAGGTCTTATCAGTAATACTAATCAGTGCATTCCTACTCCTATAAGAGTAGTTACCATTTTAATAGAGGGGTTAAAGAAATTCCCAATTTACAGTTTCATTCTGCAGTCCTTCTTCTTAAAGAGAAAAATGCAGATAACAATGTCTCTTTACGCGGCTCATACATGAGCCCAAGTAGGCCAAGTGTTGTAACCATGCTCTGATACCAATTTGTCACACACCCACTATGACATAATGAATTTTTCGTCTTTTTCTTCGAGGGATAGAATCCTTGAGACTTCTATGGGGCCTAGTGTAGACCATCCCTTCCCTTATCCTCCTCCAGGCGACCACAACCTGGCCTTAGCACAAGCGCCTTTCGTAGCTCATGAGTTGGGAGTCAAGGCTCTCGACTCCTCTTTCTCCAAATGCCGATACCTGAGATGCGATATGAGTATGGCTCCTTCCTCACTAGCGCCTGCTACATGTAACCGTAGGCTAGGCCAAACACTAGCACCACTCACAAATTCTCTAGTTGAGGTGTTGAGCCCTCGTGCTCCTCCTTTGTAAAATCCCAATATGCGAGAGGTCAACGTTACGTGGGCTCTGCCAAAGAGACGTGCACACGCTACTTGTCTCCTCCACTTTACTCTGCTCACGAGCTGTGCCGCTGCTGCTCGTCACACGTGACCTCGACTCTCAGCATTTTGCGGCCTTAATGATCAGGGTGCAACTTCTTCATCCTATGAAACCCCGAGTCACGATAATTCAACAATGGGTCACCTGCTTCCTAAGCTAAATACTAGCTCTATTCGCATCTCACAACTTCGCGAGTTGGAGTGTTGAGCCCTCGTGCTCCTCCTTCGTGAATTCTCGAGATACTATAAGTCAACAATGGGTTGACTCTTTCCTAGGCGACATGCGTCCATCACCTGTCAACCACGCTGTCCCCACCTAACGGAGGTGCCACATGTTCGCATGAGCCCTCGGTGCTCGGCACTTCATGACTTCTACAGTCGAAAAGAAACTCTCTCAAGTTCTAAACCCTCGATAGGCGATAACCATGAAAGTTCTGATCCCACAGTTCTCCCGTGGCCTGGATCCAACGGTTGTGATCATGTCGCGATCTCATGAATCATGAGTTCATGCGGTCCTACCCTTGACCACTCCAAGTCGCGAGGCAGCGAAATGCTACTCTCCTGCCTATACAAAGGCTAAGATCGATGACTAATAGGGACCCGTCAGATCCTTGGATCTATGGTCCCGATTCCTTCGCTACTTGCGAAGGATGAAAGGGGTCGAGGCATTAAAACCTACTTTCCTTCCTCCAATCTAACGGTCGTGATAGACCTCAGATCCCTTGAAAGGATCTCTTCTGGTCATCTAACAAATGAAAGGGTACTCTCCTTTGGTATTTGAAACTCGCTATCCTTCCTGAGCTTCGTCAGCTATGAAAGACTTGAGAGCTTTCCGCTCTGTCTCTTGGACTTGACTCTCAGAAGAGTCTTCAGTACAACTATTCATCAAGGGGTTTTGGGGTTCTATTTGATCGTAGAGAGCCTGTGCATATTGGCACTACCTCTCATGAGCTTAACAAACTCTGTCCTCCAAGGGACTTAGAACGACTAGGTGAGTAAACCATTGTACATGCGGCTACACCTAAGGTCGACGAGCTCACAGTTCGTGGCTCTAGCTTAAGATGCTATAGAACTCCAAAATTTATGAGAACAAGTCATGTTTGACCCATATAATTCCTTACTTGCCTAATTATACAACCAAGCAGAAATAGAAGGGATACAGTATATCCATTAAGCATTCATTCACATTCTTGAAAGCATGCACAGTATAACCAATTCATACACAGTCATAGCTAAGTTACATCGGGTAGGAAATCACTTATCTATTACAGGTTGCCGCCAACCAACTGACTGTGGGTTTTCTTCCTTCCACCCAACCATAGGCTCAGAGGCATTCATTCTTAGCACTCTGGCCACCCCCGTGCCAAGCCATGATATCACCAGGGAATTCTCACATTTCTTGAGGGTTCTCTCTCTGTTTCGGCTTTTGTTCGGGTCCTGTTTTCTGCAACTCAGAGCTTTCTCACTCGGTTGTGGCCTCAACGAGGTTTCTCAGATGCTCTTTGGCATCAAGCTCACGACCTTCTGTTCGTGATTCCTTGGAGAGCTTTGCGCCTCTCCCCTGTGAGCTTCCACCCTCATCTGGTGCCTCCTTTTTCCCTTGTGTGTGTCCCTCTTACTTGGGAAGGTTTTTGCCGACCTATCCGGTTCCTTCTGTCAGAAGGAAGCTCAGGTCTGTAAGTCCCTATGGTACTTCGGACTGACAACCCATGTTTCTATTCATGGGGGTGGTTGGTGATTCAACCACCGGTCCTTTCTTCATTGACTAATTTTCTTTCCTTGGGATTCAAAGGAGGCTTGTCATCCTTATCAAGGGATATTTGGGGTTATTTGATACATGAACCCTCTCTTATAGTTTTCACATTCTTCCTCTAGTGATATCATGGCCAGTACTTTCAAGGATTCACCCCCACAATTAGTTATTGGCAACTCAAACAATAATACATTTACATTTTCCTCATGCATTAGCATGGTAATTCCTACTTTATGATTAATTACAAATTGGGGGAAACAAGGTGTTACATATACGCACTGGTGCATATTAATCATACTGAAGCATAGGTCCATAAAATGTGAAATAATATATATCGTCTTAAAATTTTACGGTGGGCATGTGATAAATACACATTGATTTTTTAAATATAATAACAACATCGATGCATTAAAAAGATTAAACACACTAGTGCGTTTAATAATATAAACACGTTGGTGTGTTATATGTAATATAGGCACTAAAACGTACGAATTATACAAGCACCGAGACATAAATAAAATACAAGCTCCGAAGTCAGAAGGACTTAGCTCCCTTAGGCTTAGACTAAGGTTCCTAGTTTTTGGTCATATGGGTTCTCCCGAACATATCTCATCTACTCATCTTCCAAATGAAAGGATCTTCCCTTTCGAGACTTAATCTCACTATCCTTCTTGATCTTTACATGAAATTGTTAAGTACTTGGGAATGATGTCTCAATTGTGCAACAAGGAGTCTAAAGGAGATATCCTCTCCAAACCGATGGGGTTAGCCTTCGATACATCCCAAGACGTATCAAAGGATAAACTGGGTCATATAGAAGATCATTCATAAATACAAGTTCACAAGAAGACAAATGCATACACATAGCTTGACCATTCAATACATAAACCATTTATAGACAGATACATACATGCATTCATCCATTATTCCAGTTCAATGCACAAGGTATGAAAACACTTATTAGAACCATACGACGTGATGTGACTGCTGAAAGGGGTGCCTGTTTCCACCCAAACATAGGCTCAGTCACTCCTAACGGATTTACCACTGGCCACCTCCGAGCTAGACCACAATGCTCTAAGAGAGAATTATGCCTTTTGACTCAACAATAATCAAGGATGAAGGTTACTCTCCTCGTCCCATAGGATCTTGGCAACATGTTTCTCTATACCAAGCAAGGAGGCCTGCCTAAGTACTTCCTCAGTCACTCAACACCCTCATTTATCAACTTGTATCATAACCTTGCTAGCCACATCCTACGACTATAACACGTTCATTTTCTAGTTCTTCCTCGAACTTGAGAGCTTAGTCTCTCTTCTTTGCTTCTCTTCACATGTCTCCCTCTGCCCACCATGCCTTCCTTTCTTGCCTTCCTCAACAAGATTACGTGTGGTCTGAATTCCCAGTCCATGGTTAGGTCTGAAAGCCTTACAGATGGGTGCTATGCCCCATCCCCTCATTAACTCTTGAGGAGATCTTCCCACCTACCAGCCTGACTGTAATTCATTCTTGGGTCAAGGGACTGTTCTGGTCCTGAGAAATTAAATCCAGCAAGGTACTGGTTTGGTGGGGGTTATCTCAACCATTCCTGTTTCCCCTCACCATCTCTTTCATAACATCTGTGGTCTATCTTGGAAAACCCCCCTTTCAACAACCATACAACACTTGTCCATTTCTATTAATAACAAAAATTACATTCCTTGAACTTTTATACAAAGGTTCATCAAATCAAACATTCACACATATCGAGTTTTCCATAGTCTACAAACTGGGGGAAACAAGGGTGTTACAATCCCCTCCCCATTAAAGGAACATTGCCCTGGATGTTCTATCTGTCAATGTGGTCTATATATATAGAAGTAAATAAAAATTAATATGCCTGTTTCATGGCATCCTCCATTTCCCACGTAGCTTCATCTGGGCCAAAGAGTTTCCACTGCACCTTGACCTGTGTAATGGTTCTATTCCCGAGTGAGGTTTCCTTCCTATCTAGTATGCATTGAAGTTATGGTAGGAATTCTCCCTCTGGCTCCACTTGAATCACAGACCAATCAATTATATGATTAGAATCATGTACATATTTCTTCAATAATGAAAAATGGAAAACATTATGTGCCTTCACCGTGGGAGGGAGTGCTAGCCTATAGGCTATAGGTCCCACTCTATCTAAGATTTCAAAGGGTCCACAATATCGGGCTGCCAGCTTGGCACAAGCTCCCATTCTCAGGGATCTCTTCCTGGGTCTAATTATGAGATAGACATGGTATCCTATCCTGAACTCTCTCGAAGTTCTCTTTTTGTCGATGTAACTCTTCTATCTATCCTGAGCAGTTTTCAGATTTTGCTTAATATGAATCACTTGTTGTTGAATTTCTTTTAGCATGTTGGGTCCGATTTTAATTCTATCCACTAGATTACTCCAATTGATTGGAATCTTGCACTATCTACCATAGAGGGATTCAAAAGGGATCATCTTCAATGACTCTTGATAACCGTTTTTATAAGAAAATTCTACCAATGGTAGGTAGTCTTCCCACTTCTTAGGATGATGCATTACATGCATCCTTAGCATGTCTTCTAATATTTGGTTCACTCTTTCTGTCTTTCCATCCGTTTGAGGGTGATAGGCTGTGCTAAACCACAATTTAGTCTCAAAACTAGCCATTAAGGACTTCCAAAAGCTTGAAGTAAATTTTGTATCTCTGTCGGATATAATCTCCCTAGGCATGCCATGCAGTTTGAATATCTCCTTCATGAAAATATTGGCAATATATATTGCCTTTCAAGTTGACTTGACATGAACGAAGTGGGCATACTTGCTCAAGTTTTCCAGCAATACCATGATGACATCATTCTTCTTGGTGGATTTTGGTAATGCGGTGATAGAATCCATGGAGATGGTTTCCCATTTCCATTCTAGAATTGGTAGAGGCTATAATGGCCTCTGGGTGCCAATGATCTGCCTCAACTTGCTGGCATTCGAGACACTTAGCTAGATAGTTAGCTATGTCCTTTTTCAATCCAAGACAACATAATTGTTTCCTAGTGGTCGTAATCATTTTTTGATAACATGGATGACCAGTATATGGTATTTTGTGTAGTTCATCCATTATGAACCTCTTCAAGTCATCACAACTTGGAACATACAATTTGTTTCTATAGGTCAACATGCCTTCATCAAGCATCTGATAGCCTTCATACTTTATCCCCATGGGCTCTTGCTTTAGGTATGATATCACAGTCTTGAAAAATGCATTTGTTTCTTGTGCATTATTGACTCTCTCCCTGACATTCGTTTCATAGGTGCTTACCGTTGCCAGGTGAATAATTTTTACACTTCTGCTAAGGGCATCGACCACCCTATTTTATTTTCCTTTGATGTGTTTGATTTCGAAATCAAACTCACTAAGGAGAGACATCCACCTAGCTTGTCTAGAATTGAGTTTTGGTTGATCAAACAAGTTCCTCAAGCCACAATGGTATGCCATAAGTACAAATATTCTACCCAGGAGGTAATGCCTCCACATTTTTAAAGCATGCACTATGGCAGCCAACTCTCGATCATGGGTCACATAATTGATTTTGTTCTCATTCAATTTTATGGATTCATAGCAAATTACATGTCCTTCTTCCATAAGGAATCCTCCGAGTCCTTCCTTACATGCATCTGTATACACGAGGAAGTCATCATCAGGGTTTGCAATCTTCAACATGGGTGCATGGGTTAGGAGGTATTTCAGTTCTTGAAATCCTTCTTCACATTCTGATGTTCAAGTGAATTTAACCCCCTTTTTCTGAAGGGCGGTGATTGGACAACCAATCTTGGAAAATCCTTTGATGAGCCTCTTATAGTATCCTACTAAGACCATAAAGGACATGATATCAGATATTTCCTTTGGGGTAGGCCATTCCATGATGGATCTAATCTTTTCAAGGTCTACTGCCACCCCTTCTTCAGAAATAACATGGCCTAAGTAATGTACTTTCTTCTGGAAAAAGTCACACTTGCTAAACTTAGTGTAGAGCTGATGCTCTCTTATTGCTTGAATCACTAATTTAATATGTTCTTCATTCTCCTCTCTATTATTGTATTATATTAGGATATCATTAATGAAAACCAATACAAATCTTTCTAGGAATTTTTTGATTACATTATTCATCAAGTACATAAAAGTGGCGGGGGCATTGGTTAGTCCAAATGACACCACCACAAATTCATAGTGACCATATCTTGTCCTGAAGGCTATTTTTTGGATGTATTCATCCTTGATTCAAACTTGATGCTATCCATACCTTAATTCAATCTTCCATAAAATGGAAGCACCCCTTAACTGGTCAAACAAGTCATCAATTCTTGGTAAGGGATATTTGTTCTTTATGGTCATCTTGTTGAGTTGTCTATAGTTTATGCACAGTCAAAGTGTGCCATATTTCTTCTTCACAAACAAGATGGGCGCTCCCCATGGAGACACACTGGGTCAGATGTAGCCTTTGTCCATCATCTCCTTGTTGAAGGAAAATCTCCTTGCAGACAGGTAGATCTCCTCTTGAGAGCTAGACTCTTAACTCTTAAGACATAAGATGCTTATCATGGACACTGACTTCCTTTTAGATATGTATAAACTAATGTGTGAGGAGGAAGGAGAAAAGAAGTACCTTTTACCGGTGTTTGTCCCTGCACAGTCCGATTTGAGCTTCAATATTACGCTCCTCGATAAGCCCTATAGACAAACAAAGATACAACCACTTCCTACTCTACTGATATTAGCTCGAAATGGATCTATCTATTAGATACAAATTCATGTGAGATCAAACAAAGATTTGAAAGAAACAGGCCAAGTGTATTATATTAATGAAAAAAACAATGAAGAAAACTTACAACCATAGATGTGAGTGCAGCAGCGTCATCAAGTTCCCCTTGGACAACCCTTTCTTAAGCAGTCCATACGCAGAATGCTGATGCTCCAAATGACATACCACTCATGAGATCATAAGTTTGGTATAATTCTCAATCTCCATCCCCCCTCCTCCATGGAAACCCCTCATTATATAGGATTTTGAGGTTTAACCACCATGGAGAAGATCTCTCATCAGATCCACTAAGAAAGGGATCTCTAAGATATTTGGGGAGAAAATATCTCTTAAGGATTTTGGGGAGGAAATATCTCTCAAGGATTTTAAGGAGGAAATATTTCAACCATCCATGAGATCCTCCACCTTCCCTAAAAAATAGGAAACCAAATGTGAGGTGGATCCTCACACTTAATTACTTTMTTTTTCATGAATATTAATAATAATTCATGTGCACTTGATTCTCTCACTTAATCAATTTATTTTCCATGAATATTAATAATAATTCATGTGTACTTAGTATTTCTTTGCCTTCATGTAATATATCCCTCCTCCACATTGACTAGGGATTGCGACATAGGTTATTCCATGGTGTCGAGGTGTATGCGACACTTATACGACACTTTACGACACTTAGGGCGAGGTGCCTAGGTGTGAAAATTCCATGTGTAACAGAATGCCCCCTAAAGTGTGAGGTCAGAAGAGAGAATGATGGCCGAAACACTTTACAAATATTTAAAGCAAGAGCGTGGACTCGGAGAACCTGATAGAAGCTGCACATAAACATCCAACAAATATTATGACATGCTTCAAACCCAAGGCATGCATACCTATGCTTGGGTGATCAAGGCTTGCAAGATATGATCGCCATAAAATACATGGAGGATCCATAATTATATTGATAAAAAGGTATAGCCACTAAAGATACACTGTGGATCTATACTCCCATGACCTGAACTGATCGTAGCCACGAAGAATACATAGTGGATCTATGAGATGACAAGACATAGCCACAACCAATACAAAGTGGATCTATGTAACAATATATGTGTCATTGTTCAAAAGAAACTCCTTCGCAACCTGGGAAAAGTACATATAAGAGTGGTGACTCAACCCAGGGTCTTCTTACCGATCCCGATGTAGTACAAATCTAACCAGGTGAATAGATGTCCTGATGTCAAACATGGTAGAAACCACTTGATTACCAGTCAATGATGTAAACTATTAACAAGCGTGAGGGAAATCACCATTGATGTCAATGATTCCCAAGGTACCCTAGTACATTCCAACGAATGTGAATGGATGAGCTGAAGTCGAACATCCGTGGAATCATCCGATCAGAGGTCAATGATGTAAACCCAATGTTGAATGTGAGGAGGCCTGCCATTGAGGCATGCAGGTCCCAAAGTACTAATTGGTTTCTAAGTCTAGTTTCTAGATAATGTGTTGAAGTCGACAGGAATAGACTCATCGAAGGAGGGCCTTGATGTATCCCCCATCAACGACACGAAACTGACACCAAGATGTAATTGGTAGATCAAATGAACATGGACTGACACAGGTATTGAGACAAGATATTTGTGATGGCTGACTCTTGAGGCAGATACTTCCCTTGAACACTAAGGCACAACAACAAAAACATGACACAGACCAACACACAATAATGCAGTGGATATTGTGACTTTCGTCGGGTGACCCAAAGGAGTAAGAAAAACTCAGAGGATTGGTTCAGTGTAGAGGTTCAACAGATTAAGATGTGTGCAAAGACAAAGTGCTGTGTTCAAGGGCGACTCTAAGAATTACTTGGTAATGTTCTCAAAAACTGCTTGGCTTGCTTCTTTCAATTTTTCCCCCATCCAGATAGACGAGTACCTCTTTTTGATTTAACGAGCTCGAGGAGGGTAACACATGCTCGATATAACTCACCTTCGGTAAGTTCCTCTTCCTTTGTTTAACGAACTGGAAGAAGTAAGGGTTCAGTCCCATATGGGCCTGTCGATGTTTGTTTTAACGAGTCCAAAGATAGAAAACTCGAAGGTTTTTCATGATTATAGAGTATGGAAAAACACTTGAAAGAGAAATCTATTAGTTCCTTTTTCATAAAGTAGTATAATGAGACCGAAAAACAGATAAACTATCTCTCAACAGGCGTTTTCTTCAAATACTTTAACGAGCGTGAAGAGAATAAGGTCGCTCGGCAATATTTTCATGTTTAGAGAGTCTGAAAAGAACTTAAAGATGACTCCAAGGTTGTCCTTTTTCGTAATGTTAGTCTCGCGAGGCCCAAAAAGAGACAAATTATCACTCGAAAGAAGCCCTTTCAAACCTTTAACGAGTGAGAAAGGAAGCAAGATCACTCGATGATCTTTTCATGTTTAGAGAGTCTGAAAAGAGCTTAAAGGAGACTCCAGGGGGTTCCTTTTTCGTGTATCCATATAAGTCTGAAAAAGAGATAAAAGTTTACCCGGATGCATTCTCACGTATTTATGGGCATGAGAAAGAACAAAGACTAAGCTCGGTATGCCCTCAGCTTGAAAGCTAGTGGCTTAACTCCAGAATGATCATCAAAGGCTGGAGACATGCCCCCCAAGCTTCAATTCTTTCACCGACTTTGAGTTTGTCACCAATTTCTCTAGTAGATGAGAAAAAGGAGAAGGGTGGATGAAAAGAAGGTTCAAGAGAGGTGACTGTTTCATTTTTTAACGAGCTTGACATAGGAAAAGAATTATGCTCAGGGCCTCTGTTTCATTTTTTAACGAGCTTGCCATAGAGAAGAGAAACTATGCTTGTGGCCTTTGCGTGATCATGGCTTCTAAGAGAATAATGCCCTGGAAGGATACCATGTCAAGGGACAAAACTCAGTCATGGATTCCAGGAGATCTTCACTGGATGGAAGATAATCACTCGGGAAGGAACACATGTCAAGGGTCGCGATAGGGGTAAGGAGATCAGGCTCCAATAACCCTATAGAAGAAATCACCATGTCCACTATCAGATCCAAATCACTAGAAGTCTAAGGCATGGGAGACGATAGAAAATCGACATCAGGAGGGGAGATAGACTATATATCTACCCAACTTTCTTCACGAGGGGGAAGAAAAGAGGATCGATGATGGTTATTATCCTGAGGTAACTTGTCAATGTGAAACATTTCCGAAATAGATTCATTAGAAGGAAAAATTGGGGAAATGCAGTCGATCACAGACGACAAGGAACTCAACCGTGATTGCATCGAGGAAACGTTAGGCGCCAATAGATGTTGGTCATCCGATGAGGGAGAATTGGATTGGGTAGAAATGTATGATGTTTCGGCTGGACTAAGTGGCATGACGTCATCTAGTGCATCAAATTCCAATGGATGAGGTACAATCCAAGGGTCAGATGATTCCAAAGATTGATAAGCCGCGGTTAAAATCATATCGACGGTGGCAATATGATGTGTAGTCAGTGGAAGTGGTGTAGGGAAGGTACCCATGAGGCTAGAATCTTTCAGTAAGCCAACACCAATGCTTTCATACGTGATCTTATGGTCTCCCAAGAAAGGAATATTGTTGGTAGCGAGAGCGCGAGCATCGGTCGTGCAGAAATCCAACTGATCAACAATGACAATTTTGCCTTGATGAGGAAATTGTACACATTGAAAGACTGACGAGGCAGCAACAGTCATAGCATAAAACCATCTTCTTCCAAGTAACAAGTTGTAATCGAGGGGAGCATCGACCACCTCGACATCAAAAGTAACAGTTTTTCCACCCAATTGGATGGGCAGGGACTGTAAAAGCCCATGGGGATGAAAACCTCGCCCATCGAAGGCGTGTAAAATTGTTGGGGATTTGTTGAGTGTGGGTGATTTTAAACCTTTCCAACATGATAAAGACATGACACAAGTTGAGGCTCCCTCATCCATAATAGTTTGATGGATTTGTTGATTGTGAAAAAAAACATCAACTTGAAAAGCAAGTTGGTGGGAGAGTCTAGATGTATAATTTTCCAGGTTAATCATGATCTGGTTGGATGACTCAAGATCAACAGTGCCAATAGCGTCTAAGAGCGTTCTACGTTGACTGGGGCAGTGCTATAGAACTTCTAAGACAGACATAGCACACAGTGCTTGAGCCAAATCTTCAACAATGTTGTAGTTCTAGGCGGCACGTGAACTAGGATTAAAGGTAGCTTTATGTATAGTGCTCTTAGGAGGGCGTAAGATAGAGTCAAACACAGGTTTCTCAATCTGAAGGGGTCCAGACCGAGGATTAACTGATGGAAGACTAACGGAGGATGATGATGGATCTGGTAAAGTACCGATACCATTAATATATTTTCCTTTGTCAGGGTTACCTAGTGTGTCATAGGTCTTAGAGCGAGTGGTCAAATTAATCCCATTAAACATATAAATATGTGCACTCAACAAGGCCTCATCATTATGATGGCTAGAACTGCCCCCAAGAGAGGGGGTTTCAACAACCATGGATTGCTGTTGTGGAAAAGGATGAGTAAGCACAGTGGGTTGTGACTTTCCTTGGAAACTTTTGGCCACTTCATTGTGAAGTGGACAGTCTCGAGTGTAGTGATCGTCACCACAAATGATACATGGGAATTTCAGTTTTCGTTGTGTTTGCTTTTCAGTAGCAGGTGTTTGATTTTTTGGTTGTTCATTGCTATTTTTTGATTTATTCTTTGTCTTATTCTTACCTCCGGATTGTTGTGAAGGGGTAGATTGAACTACATTCACCTTAGAGATCTGAGCTTGGGGGGAAGGTAGAGGAGAGTGTGGTCGATTGGGAAAAAGATTGAGTTTTGACAGAACCGATAACACCATCCGCATGAGATGAGGATGACAATTTAGATGGATTGGTATTAGCTCGAGCAACATTCAGAAGAAAATCATACAAAGTATCAAATTGGGAATAAACCAAATCTAAATACTGAGCCTGAGCGATGGCTTGTTCCTCTGTGACCGCACCACCCATAGCGACATCGCGAGCAATTGGGGGTAAAAGTGATTTAGTAAACCATTCCGTCAATAGTATGTCAGGAATGACTGCCTTGATCATCCTTCGTCGTCGCCTCCACTCATGAATATGGTCAGAGATATGCACATCATTAGTTTGATGAAGGGAGGTCAAGAGTTCAGTACCCATCTTGTAGCGAATAGGCAGTTGAAAGTGCGTGAGGAAAGACATGGAAAGGGAGTTGAAATCATGAAAAGAAGCACGTGGTAGTTCAATATACCACTTTTCTTCCGAATCGGTAAGTGTTCGCTGAAAAAGACGCAAATGTATAGAATCATCCATGAGGGAGTTTGATGAAAACCACAAATGGAAAGTCATCACATGGTTGCTTGGATCTTCGCCAGGGTTTCCGTCAAATTTCAGAATATCAGAAGGAAGTTTAGTTGGAATGACTGGCCAAACTGGTGAATGAAAAATAGGATCGTTAGTTAACCGAGACAAGTCTGGGAGATCCAGAGTTGCAAGGAAAGGTAGTTGTCGGTAAATTTGCGGATGATACTGGTGCAACATAGGAACACCAGTAGGACCATAAACTAGGTTAGGTGGATAGTTGTAACCAATAGGTCCTCCTATATACGGTTGTTTATGGCCAGGATAAACAGGATTCGATGGTGGATGAGAAACATTTGCATAACCTGGTGGGTTCTGAGCATTATAGGCTAGGTGATTTGCTTGCCCATGAGGAGGATAAACATTTTTTCCTTGAGAATGGTAAGGAGTAGATCCCAGAGGCAGATACACATTAGACCCATGAGGAGGATAAGACTGTGGTCCTAGAGAACTCCAGGTGGTGTTTGGGATGCAGCCCCGGATAAGATTGTCCGTAAGATGTTCCATAAGGAACAAGATTGGATACTCCTCCTAGTGGGTTATTATACGAGTGCCCCCCAATGTGGGGTTGAGTAAAAGTGCCTCCTGAAGATACTCCCCAGGATTGTGAAGGGTTTCCAGCAAACGAGGGTTGCCCCCCTGCTAGCGGTGGATTTACGACCGGGGTATGACTGGCAAACAGAGGTTGCCCTCCAGGAGGAGTATGAAAAGGGGGTTTTCCTCCGAGAGGGGTAGGCTCGCCATGGAAAGTTAGTCCTCCAGGAGGAAAAGGTTCGTTGGATGGTGGTTTCTATCCAACTGGTTGTGTTTGGCCAGTAGGGGTCTGCGTTCTTGGGTGAGAAGATGTCCCAATAGGATCATTTGGAACATGTGGAGCTATAGAGTAAAAGCTTGTAGAAACATGGGTAGAGATTGAAGTGCTTTGGAGATGAGTAGAGGTGATGAGTCCAGCATTAGGATGGACTTGTACTGGTGTAACAATAGGGTCAATAACCTGATCGACTGGGTGATTCATGGTTTGACCGGATGGTCCTGTTTCACTAGGAGGGTCATGAGGATGAAAAGGTTATCGAAAGGATTCAAAATGTTCATAGAGATCGCATCTTGATGAAGTCCTGCATACAGAACGAGAAGTTGTGGGATTGGTATCTACTGCGGTGCTAGGACGAACAAGAGTCCTATACTCATCACCAAAGATTGGTTCTGTGGATCCCATATATGTTTCGGTAAAAATCCTCTCCGGTAATCGTGGGACCTCTTCATCTATGACGTTCCCAAGGGAGTCTAAATGAACTAAAAGTGGTTCGAGAGGGGTTACCGACACAGATGTAGTGGGATTTTCGAACATAACCAAAGCGCCTTCTGAGTTATCCAATGAAGGAGAAATAACACTTCCAGTGTTAGATTGATTTTCTACCTCTCTACGAAAGTTGTCTTCTGGAGGGTTAGGAAGTAAGGGTTGATAGCCTTCTGGAGGCAGCCCTTGCATCCTAGGTGATCGGTGAAGACCTTTATCATCTACAGGCTTAATTGTGGAGAATAACAAAACACACTGAAAATATAGGGCCAACTAACAAAAAGAAACAACATACGCTAATAAAATCTAGGAATCAACCAAGCAGACAAAACTTCTATCAATGATCGTACTAGTTGGTGATGAAATCCAACATCGTGTGATCAAGTCGAGAAGGGGCTAGGATATGGTGGAATAGTTACAATGGTGACCTGCTTAACGGACTTTCACCTTGGTGCAAGCTTCCACGTAGTAATTGTGGATTTACCCTCCAAGGAGCTCGAGTGAGTTTGACCAATGTATATTCCAGGTACAGTGAGACTTCCCTTCACCGTTACCTTGTGTAAGTACCTAAAGATTATGGCAACTAAAGACACCAATTCACAGTGAGTCCCTGGGCAGGTACAATCAACAGTATGATCCGAAACGTATGGGCAGGATAACAAGTCCAAAATCAACCCGAGAGGCTCCCACACATAATCATGGGTATACCTTCAAGTGACCCCCAATATACGATACAAACACTGCAAACAATTGAACCACAGAGGGATAATCTCCGTAATTCGCCTGAATGTGACCTCGTGCGTAACCCCTGTGTGAGAGGGGGATCCCAGAAAACCAATACGACAATTGGGTTTGACTCTCCTTAGCTCATGATGCTAATGTTTGTTTTGAAAACTTTGGAGAGTTTTACTCACAACCTAATACAAAGTGCTAACCCTAGTCTACTGTTGGTGGAAGATCTTAAAAACAAAAAAAATGTTCTAGATAATTTTAATTAGCGTTCTTTTTACAGCTGTTGTTTACTCAAAGGGTGTATGAAAGTGAAACTGATGGAATGATGACTCAATTCCCAAAAATATGCATAAAAGATGATAAGCAATCGTTTATTTTCAATGAACACCTATTTAAGAGAAAGAGAAAGAGTTGTTTTCACTATCAAACACTAATATGGAATGCCCTCAATCAATTGGTTCTAAATCGAATCCAATGTAATGCTAAAACATTTCAGAAATGCCTTATAATATGAAAACCAATCACTAAGATGTATTTTTTCCCCTTTGTATGCGAATGCAGATTAATTCAATGCAAAAACTTCTCCTGCCAACTACCCTTTCAGATCAAGGAGATTCGAACAAGCATAAGCAAATTCAGCACAAACAACACACCCTCTTGCTAGGATTGAAAAAATAAGCAAAAGAGAACATAAGATAACAAAGAAAATCAAGCAATTCACACAAAAGAGAGATGTTTAAAAACAATGACCTCAAAAAACCAAATGAGATGATTCACAGATTTCTGATGCCCTTCACCAGAGTTCCCGCTAGGTCAGATAAGAGAGAAGAAAGCAACGGATTGATTCCAAGTTCTCAACAACAAAAAAACTCAAAATAAGGAAGAAGGCCACAAAATCTGAACAACAAAGTGCTTATGCCTCAAAAGGAAGGATGCCAAAGGTCAATAGGAAGAAGCATTGACTCACAAAGAATCTCAACAAGTGAAAAACAATGATTGGATCTCAGAAAATGCAATTCTGGAAAGGATTTTTTGCAAAGGGAGTCTGGTGCTCTAGTGTAAGGGGTACTATAGCATTATAATGCTCTGTCTAAGACCAAGGGGGAGCACCAACACTCTGATAGCAAGGTAGGGGAGCTCCAGGATTCCACAGCTCACAAAATTGTCCAAAAACCGAAAATTTCAGTCAAACTTTGGCAATCAAGATGAATGTGATGGGGTAAGGAGTCAATCAACATATGAAATCAAACATATGGGGTGAACAAGGTCTAAGAAGAAAAAAGGGCAAGACAAAGTGTATGAGGAAAACCAAAACTAAAAAGTTTCGATTCATCCCCAGTGGAGTTGCCAATTTCTGTTGAAGGAAAATCTCCCTGCGGACAGGTAGATCTTCTCTTGAGAGCTAGAATCTTAACTCTTAAGACAGAAGATGCTTATCATGGACAATGAATTTCTTTTAGATCTCTATAAACTAATGTGTGAGGAGGAAGGAGAAAAGAAGTACCTTTTACCAGTGTTTGTCCCTGCACAGTCCGAGTTGAGCTTCAATCTTACACTCCTCGATAAGCCCTGTAGACAAACAAATATACAACCACTTCCTACTCTATTGAGATTAGCTCTAAATGGATCTATCTATTAGAGACAAATTCATGTGAGATCAAACATATATTTGAAAGAAACAGTCCAAGCGTATTATATTAATGAAAACAACAATGAAGAAAACTTACAACCATAGATGTGAGTGCATCAACGTCATCAAGTTCCCCTTGTCCAACCCTTGCTTAAACAATCCACATGCATAATGCTGATGCTCCAAATGACATACCACTCATGAGATCATAAGTTTGGTATAATTCTCAATCTCCATTTCCCCTTCTCCATGGAAACCCCTCATTATATAGGATTTTGAGGTTTAACCACCATGGAGAAGATCTCTCATCAGATCCACTAAGAAAGGGATCTCTAAGATATTTGGGGAGAAAATATCTCTTAAGGATTTTGGGGAGGAAATATCTCTCAAGGATTTTAAGGAGGAAATATTTCAACCATCCATGAGATCCTCCACCTTCCCTAAAAAATAGGAAACCAAATGTGAGGTGGATCCTCACACTTAATTACTTTCTTTTTCATGAATATTAATAATAATTCATGTGCACTTGATTCTCTCACTTAATCAATTTATTTTCCATGAATATTAATAATAATTCATGTGTACTTAGTATTTCTTTGCCTTCATGTAATATATCCCTCCTCCACATTAACTAGGGATTGTGACATAGGTTATTCCATAGTTTCGAGGTGTATGCGACACTTATACGACACTTTACGACACTTAGGGTGAGGTTCCTAGGTGTGCAAATTCCATGTGTAACACTCATTTGGTTGTAGCTTGAGCTCAACTAGCTCTAGTGTACTCATCCTATAGGGCGTTCTAGACACTGACACTGCTCCTAGTGCAAGTTCTATGGAGAAGTCAGTGTCTCTTCTCGAAGGTAGACCCGATACCTCTTTTGGAAATACGTATTTATACTCTCTTAATATGGGGTGGTCCTCTAGGTTTGGTTTGTCATCCTTGATAGAACACCTGTATTGCATATAGAGGAAATGTTGATTAAGGTTGGTTGTCATTGATGTCAACCCTTGAAGAAAGCTCCGTAGCACAAAGGTTTGGGTAATGGACCCAATATTGTTTGATGTAAATATGACTCATTATTGTTTTGTCATGGTTGATAAGAAGTAAATATG
>ML778999.1:611093-666857 GCA_009831015.1 Picea engelmannii | reverse complement strand
GGTACATATTGATGAGTCATATTTGATGAGTAGTTGACACATGATTGGTACATGGTTGGATGCACTTGTTTATGGTACAGGTTGATTACAGGTTGGTGCATGGTTGATGCACTTGTTTATGGTACAAGTTGATTACAGGTTGAGGTAGAGGTTGATGCATGGTTGATGCACTTGTTTATGGTACATGTTGATTACAGGTTGATGCATGGTTCATATTTATTGGTACAGGTTTACAACGGTATATCTCATAGTGATAGTGTGACAGTGGTTCCATCATTCTACTTCTACTTCAGGGTGGCAGGATGGGGCAAGGACATGTGGATGTAGCCACCTTCCGGTTGTAGCCAAAGAACATTAGGGGTTGTAGATTCCTTCTAGTTGTAGCCAAAGAATTGGGGAGTTGGAGCTTCCCTCAGGTTGTAGCCTGAGAAACTTGGGGGTTGGAGCCTCCTTCTAGTTGCAGCTGGAAAACAAAGGAAGTTGGTGCTTCCAATGAATGTAATTCTTCAAGACATATAAGAAAAAACATTCCGTGGTTTTCTCCCGATTTGGGTTTCCACGTAAAACATTGGTGTACTGTGTATGTGTGTGATTGTTTATTTCTTACTGATCATTATTGTATAATAATTCTACATTGGTATAAAATTTGAAGAAAAAGGATTATAATTACACTATTACTGATTCACCCCCCCTCTCAATAATCCAACAGGAAATCCCTTTCTGTAATACTTTTTCATTTGCATGGCTAATATTCGTCTCACTAAGACAAGCCTCTGAATCCCTTGAAGGGTTATTTTTCTCCCTTATTCATTTTCACATTCCAGAGTTTTATGGTAACAATCTAACTTGGTTTTATAAGTGGCTAACTAGTCCATACCGACTAGAAGGTCTTAAGATTCTAGGGGAAGTATGTTAAGGGTTGCTTGGGTAGGCAACCATCCATAATGAATTGGCAAGCTAGTATGAACTCTGCTACTTTTCTTTTGGTTCTAGTGGCTAGTTGTACCAACCATGGCTTAACATGTCTAACCAGTTGCAGTTTAAACTTATCAACAGTCTGAGGGGCCACATAACGCAAATTAGAACCGGGTTTAATTAAAATAGAAACTAGATATTTGGCGATCATACCTTCCATATCTACCACTGAGGCTTGGTGGTTGGCTTGTTTATTATCCAAGGCTGCATAAATCCATGGCATGCTCCTAGCCACATCATTGAATGTGGAAATTTCTTGGATATTGTAGACTCTCCTACTATTCTGTTGTCTATGAGGATAATCCCTTAGCATATGCTCTTCTCCACAACCCCAACATTTCAAGGGTTGTTTCTTTGGGTTATCAGTATTTCCTGGGGTTGCTCCAAAAGGTTTATTTCCACTTTGGGAGGGGAAATTTTGCTGTTACACACTTCTAGTAGGAAGGCTCATCCTAGAACCCTTCCCATAGTTCTTAAATCTTGAGGATTTAAATCCCTTCTTCTTGAATCCTGAACTACTTTTCTTCTTCCAATTCTCGTGAGGCTCTGTCTTATTCATGAACTATTCATAACAATACCTTGCCTTCCAGATAGTGTCTTCTAAGGTATTTGTCTCGCCACACTCAATCCTGTCCTGGTAGGTCCGAGGTAACCCACTAATAAATCATTTCACTTTTACCTTTTCATCCTTTATATAGGGTACATACCTAAGCATCTCAAGGAATTTATTGACATATTCCTCTATGGTGAGCTGTCCCAGCATGAGTTCATATAACTCCTTAGTATTCCCATCAAAGTATTTCTCTGATAGATACTTCTCCTTGAAGTGTTTCTCAAACGATTTCCATGACAAGTCCTTCTCATGGATTCCTTTCACATTCCTAAGGTCTTCTCACCAAATGGAAGCCTTTCCATTCAGGTTGAAGATGGATATTTGAGCCTTCAAGTTTTTAGAGTAGTCATGGAATTTGAAGAACTTCTTTAAACCAAGCAGCCAAGCTTCTGCCTCTTCCCCTTTCTCAATATCTCCATTGAAAGAGGGTGTTTTGGCTTTCTTGAACTCTTCAAGATCATGACTTTTAGAATGATTTCGATTCTTTCCCTTCCTTTGAGAATGTGAACTAGATTTGCTACTAGAAGATCCCTCAGAGTTGTCAGTTTCCTCTCCAGAGGAATCTCTTGATGAGTGTCTCCTGCCTCCAGGTTGGACCTTCCTCGAGGTACTCCTCTTAGTGTGGCCACTTATAGGACTATGTTTTTGTATCTCAGGTGGGATTTAACTTCTCTTTGTATGTCGTTGGTCCACCTGACTAGTCGTGGGTCCATGCTGCAACTGCCTTTGTATATCAGATAAACTCTGCAGCAAGACTACATTAATTTCTGTTTGTTTTTCTTGCTCCTTTATCGACTTTTCATTTTCGGCCTTGCAACTCTGTAATTCGGCCATGAGGCTCCTTACAGTTTCAACCATACCTAGAGGGGTTTCCACTTCCCTCCTTTTGTCAGATTCTTCGTCTCTATTGTGAGAGCCATCCCCCACTTCTTGGTGCATCACCATCCATTATACTTGTAGTTTTCCCATGATTTACCCACTGCTCGAGTGTTGAAAAAACACTTACTATTAGCCAATAGTCTATTAGTTTATGAACAACACACAATTCATATTTCTTAAATGCACACACACAATAGAGAGTTTCATTCTTTTATTCAGTAAAAATTTAACCAAACTCTTTAGGAAAGAGGTAAGATAGGGTGTCAACCTTAAAAGTACTTTAAATATGTGTTTGTTTTTACACAACTCGTCCATGATCCCAAGTAGGCCAAGTGCTGTAACCATGCTCTCATACCAATTTGTAACACACCTAACCCTTGAATATCTTTCCTAGGTATGGGGCATCAAAATTTCACTCTCCTTAACATTTCAAAACCTTTGTCCGAGGTCTTCATCCTCTTCTACTTACCCATATAATTCTAATGACTGCTACCAGGCTCAAATCTGAGCTTTGGGTTGCAAGATATGGGTTCCCAAAGTTCTTCAAGCGTTCATTGGTTGAGGGCCACGTGGATCCACCTCACATGTATTGTCTCCACATTCTTTCATCCACAGTGGAAGTCTGTCCACCGTCCAATTCCACGATTGGACTCAACCTTCATCTAACACGCAGGCCAACAAGAACTTTGAAACTTTGGCGCTTCGACGCTTCAACGCTGAACACCTCCTCACTATCTACACATGAGATCTTGCGTAGTCCCAAACTCCCAAAATCCCGTAAGCTTTCCATGTGGTTTCGACCTTTGGGCTTTTTGGGTCCCCCTATTACGCTACACCTCAAATCCTCTGGAGTCCCAAAGTCCCGGACTCCCGAAGTTCCAGTCACTTCACCAACCACTTTGGCTAGGTGGGCACGTACCATGGGCTGACACGTAGACGAGACAGGGGTGAAACGTGTCACATTTCAATAAGCATATAGGGTCTACGAAAAGAACATATCGATTTGACACGTGACACATCGATCATGGGTCCATGTCACCCTGGTGACATCAACTTACCACATCACACCAAAGTGACAACCTTCTAACAACCCTCAAATATCACAGTTGAGATCTGGCGACGTGTATCCATAGATCCATGACTAACGTTACTTCGCAACTTCGACCTTTGGGAGTTGGTCAATGTCAGGCTAAGTACATCGTAAATCGTATGGCTAGGAAAGGACCCGAAGGATCCCTAGATCTACAGTCCTGGTCACTTCGCAGCTCCGACCTTCAGGGGTTTCGACTTTACTGACACTCCGTTCTCCCAAAGTAGGACTTCACTGAAGTACCTTGTGCGAGTCCCTTCTCCTGGATGATCGGATGGTAGGTGTGGCTTCTGACAATCTCCCCTAAATATACGACTCTCCTTTACTTCATAACTTTGGTGTTCAGAGAGTTTGATGCTATAACATCTCTATTCTCCCAAAGTAGAACTTCACCGAAGTATTCTCGGTGTATATCCAATGACTGAGGGAATCCCTGAACATTCTTGATCAGTGGATCACGCTTCTCCGCAATAAGGGGTTGGATCCTGGTTTAGTCAATAAGATAGGTTCGTCTAACCACTAGGGAAACCATCCATTTTTGATCAACTTGTCGGTAACCAAAAATCCTAGTAACCTTCGACCAGTTGATGATTAATAGGGTCGACAAAACCCTGAATTCCCGAACCTCTGGAGCTTTGAAGTCATAAGGAATTAGCTCCCTTAGGCTTATCTTGAGGTTCCTAGGTGTTGGTCATATGGGTTCTCTCGAACATATCTCATTCGATCGTCTTCCAAAAGAAAGGATCTTCCCTTTAGAGACTTAATATCACTATCCTTCCTAAGATTTATCATGAAATTGTTAAGGACTTGGGCATGATGTCCCAGTTGCGTAACAAGGAGTTTGAAGGAGATATCCTCTCCAAACTGATGGGGTCATATTGATGGAATTCTATCTATCCCAGCCTTCCTACATGCTTACATCCCAAGATGTCTCGAAGGCTAAACTGGGTCATATAGACGACCAATTAGAAACACAAGTTCACAATAAGACAAATGCATACACATATCTTGACCATTCAATACAAAAACCATTTATAGATAGATAAATACATGCATTCATCCATTATTCCAGTTTAGTACACAAGGTATGAAAACACTTATCAGAACCAGACAACGTGATGCGAATGCTAAAACGGGTGCCTATTTCCACCTAACCATAGGCTCAGTCACTCCTAACGGATTTTCCACTGGCCACCCCTGAGCTAGACCATGATGCTCTGAGAGAGAATTCTTCCTTCCGGCTCAACAATAATTAGGGACAGAGGTTACTTTACTCCTCCTAGAGTATCTTAGCAACAAGTTTCTCTATACGAAGCAAGGAGGCATGCTTGGGTACTTCCTCAGTCACTCAGCACCCTCGTTTATCATCTTGTATCATAACCCTACTAGCCACATCCTGCGACCAAAACACATTCATTTTCTAGTTCTTCCTCTAACTTGAGAGCTTAGTCTCTCTTCTCTGCTTCTCTTCGCATGTCTTCCTCTACCCACCACTCCTTCCTTTCTTTCCTTCCTTAACAAGATTGCATGTGGTCCAAATTACCAGTCTATGGTCAGGTCTGAAATCCTTACAGATGGGCACTCTACCCCATCCCCTCATAAACTCTTAAGGAGGTCTTCCCACCTACCAGCCTGACTGTAATTCATTCCTAGGTCAGAGGACTGTTCTGATCCTGAGCAATTAAATCCATCAAGGTACTAGTTTGGTGGGAGTTATCTCAACCATTCCTGGTTCCCCTCACCATCTCTTTTATAACATCCATGGTCTATCTTGGAAAACCCCCATTTCAACAGTCATGCAACACTTGTCCATTTCTATTAATAACATAAATTACATTCCTTGACCTTTTATACAAAGGTTCATCAAATCAAACATTCACACATATCGAGTTTGCCATAGTCTCTTAGCCAATATATTTATATTTACAAACTGGGGGAAACAAGGGTGTTACATCTTCTCATGCAAGTCCTTCTATCCCTACTACCATTGGCCTATATCCTGGACAACCATTTCCAAGAGTTGCTAATCCTTTGTGGGGTCAACCCAATCTAGCAGGCATTCCTCCACAAGGAACTTTTCCCTATCAATCCGTAAACCCCACGATTCAAACACAACAATAATTTATACCACCATACATGGGAGGACCATTAGGTCAATCTTAGTATATAGGAGGTCCCTCTTTTCAATCACAGTACATAGGAGGACAACCAAGACAACCACTTTTCATGGGTGGACAACCCAGACATCCACCATACATGGGAGGACCATCTAGTTTTTCCATCTCGCCACAACCTAGATTTGGTCCTACTGGTGTTTCCATGCCATATGGTTATCATGAGTATCCACACGACAACCGAAAACTTCCATTCTTGGATACATTATATCTTCCAGATCTGTCGCATTTCACAAATGATCCCATTCAACATGTCCTATTTTGTCCCGTCATCCCTGCCAAATTACCATCTGACATCCCAAAATTCAACGAAAATGTTATAACTTTCCATTTATGGTGTTCTAAATATTTGATAGATGATTGCATCCATATTAGGCTTTTTCAGAGAACACTTACAGGTTCCACAACAAAATGGTATATTAAGCTGTCGCGTAACTCCTTTGTCGATTTTAATTCTCTTTCCATGGCTTTCCTGAGGCATTTTCAATTGCTTATAAGGTATGAGACCGATACAAATATTTTGACCTCACTCAGGAAATCTTCTTCCACCCAAATATATGATCATATTCATGAGTGGAGACAATAAATATGGTTGATTAAAGCTCCAATTCTAGACCAAATCCTTGCGGATTGGTTTACAAAGTCGATCTTGCCTCCCATTGCTCATGATGTTTCTATGGGAAATGTTGTTACTGAGGAGCAGACTATTAGTCATGCTTAATATTTGGACTTGGTATATTCCCAGTATGACACACTTTACGATCTGAGCCATAATTCTCCTCGCCTATCGAACGATCCAAAAAAACCCGCTTCAGAACTAGGTTCCATTTCAAACACCACAACTACTTCCACTCTTGCTCAAACCTCTGAGGTGAATGCAGTCCAATCCAATTCATCTAAAACCAGGAGGTAAGAATAAAAACAAGGGTAAATTCAAGAAATCTTCTAACCAATGAGATACTGCAAAGACTGCTGATACTCAACCGAATATGAAGGATAATTTTCCTTGCATGATTTGTGAGGAATACCACTACACAAAAGATTATCCTCATCGTGAGGTAGTCTCTAAGTTTCTGAAGGGTACCTCTCAACCTATAGTTTTAACTAAACCTTTCCCGGTTCAACAACAACATCTGGTTGCCCAAAATTGTACCCCTCTACAAGGGGGAAACTCAATTCATTCCCACCAAGGGTATTCTTGCAAGAGTGCCTCTGAGGTGTACATGTTTAATGTGGTTATTGTAACGACTAGAGAAAATACTTATGACACACCTCCAGGTGATCAGGCTAATGGAAAGGTTTTCAATCAACCCTCCACATCCACTCCTCCTCCATATTCCACTCCTCTTTAGATTGAGAAGCTAATTTATGATGTAGTTTTGCATCCGCCCAAGAGCACAATTTGAAAAGCGATATTTAATCTAAATACCCGTGCTGCCCAAAACTACAATATCATTGAAGATTTGGTGCAGGTGCCTTGTGACATGTCTACCCTCACGGCGTCAAATTTCTACATTATTGTCCAACTCAATGTAGAACCCTATTGTCATCCATTGGAGCTATGGATCCACAGGAGTCAAATATGATTACATTTAATTTGGACTATTTCAAGGAGAGGCTCTCCAACCACTTAGCATTCCAAATTCAAATTTTGGTCTGTGGAAAAAATATCCATCGCACTGTTTTGGATGAGGGTGCCTCCACCTGTGTCATGTATTTGGATTTTTGGATATCCCTTGGTTCTCCTAAACTTATCCAATCTCCTACCACCCCGAAAGCATTCGATGGACGTGGTTTCCAACCTCACAGACTCTTGCAATCTTTCGCTGTGACATTGAAGGGTAAAACCATTTTGGTCGATATTGAAGTGGTTGATGCAACCTTGGATTAAAATTTGTTACTTGGTTAGAGTTGGTTTTATGTGATGATTGCCTTCACATCTTCGGTGTTTCATGTTTTACGATTTTCCCATCAAAGAAAAATTATCTATGTTGACCAACTTGACTATACAACTCCAGATTTCCACAATGCTACAATGAATAATGTCCCTTTTCTAGGACAAAATAGTTTTGAGAGTGTAGGAGTAGGTCTTCTTAAGGATTCCTCGCTCATGGGGGTTTTTAATTTTCCCACTCCTCCCATTCTACAGGTTTCCACGTTAAATATGATTTCAACTCACATGTGACAATCCCTAGAATAATTTTATCCTTTGGTAGTATCTGGTCTTAATGATCATAGTTATTTTCCTATGTCAAGCACATTAAAAAATGAAACAGAAGCTCACAAGCATAGTTCATCATCTCTGTCAAGCTCGTTAAAAATGAAACAGACCCCCCTCCATTAGAATCAAGTCTCACTCGAGATCGAATACTTGAACCTTCTTTTCCTATGCCTATTGAAAATAATCCTGTTAGTAACAAGGCACCTAAACGAGGAAAGAAGAAAAGTCACCAGAGGAAACGATGCTTGGGGGGAAGGTCTCCAACCTCTAGACATCATGCTAGAGAGAAACCACTAGATGATATCATGCAAGCTAGGGGAAAACACCTCTAGAGAAACCACTAGCTACTATCACACAAGCTGGGGGAAAATTACCTCTAGAGAGACATGCTGCTAGGAGTGATCCTCACTTGGGGGTCATTCCCATCGTAACATAGTAGTATTTTCTAGAACGAGCTTAGTATTTTTTATTTCTTGTGCTCGAAAATACATGAGAATAATTTATCGAGATCAGTCTTTGTTCTTTCTCATGCTCGTTGAAACATGAGAATAGGTTACCGAGTACACTTTTATCTATTTTTCGGACTCGTAAAAGCTATACAGAAAATGAACTCTTTGGAGTTTCCTTTAGGATTTTTTCAGACTCCCTAAACATGAAAATATTTCCAAGTGAGCTTGCTTCCTTTCACACTCATTAAAAGGTTTGAAATGACATCTTTCAAGTGGTAGTTTATCTCTTTTTCAGCCTCACGAGATTAATTTCGAAAAATGAATACTCTAATAAAGCATGATTAAAAGAGTTCTCCCCTGTTTTGTTTTACACTTTTTTTGGGCTTGGGAGACTAAATTTATGAAAAATTTATCCATGGAGTCATCTTTAATTTCTTTTCAGACTCTCTAAATGTAAAAAACCACCGAGTTTACCTTCTTTGGGATCGTAAAATTATGCATCGAAGGACCTATGTGAGTCCAATCTCTAGGACCCATCTGGGACTGAATCCCTCCTTTCTCAGGTTCATTAAACATATATTGAGGGACTCATCCAAGGATGAGCTATACCGAGCATCTGTTATCCTCCTCAAGATTGTTAAAAATGAAATAGGTACTCATCTATTTGGATGGGGGAAAAAATTAAAGGAAGTAGGTCGAGTTTTTTTTGGAATCCTTTATGGAAGCTATTGTCGCCCTTGAACATGGCACTTGTTTTCATCTCATCTTACAATTGGGTAATCTGCTTGTCTCTGAGTCATACAAATTCCATGTGTTGTTAATTTTTTGTTCCATTCAAATATTTCTCTTATTTCCATCACATTATGTTCTTGGTACTCGTTGAGTGAATGCTGCCAAGTCAGTTGTCATGCCTCATCATGTTCAAGGGAAGTTTCACTTCAAACCATCCATCTGCAGTATTACCAATTTCCATTTGTTGTGTCATTCCATACTTATTTCATCCACCATATCACATCACTTTCCTATGTTAGTTTCACATTGATGATGGGGGATACATCATGGCCCTCCTTCGACGAGTCTATTCCTGTCGACTTGACCACATTATCCGGGAATTAGACTTAGAAACTAGTTAGTACCTTGGGACCTGCATGCCTCAATGGAAGGCCTCCTTGCTTTTGAAAATAGGTTTACATCATTGAACTTTGATTGGATGATTCCACGAATGTTCAACATTATCTCATTTATTCACATTCACATGAATGTACTAGGGTACCTTGGGAGTCATTTCCAACATTGGTGATTTCCCTTGCACTTGTTAACGATATACATCAATGATCAGTAATCAAGTGGTTTCTACCATGTTCGACATCAAGTCATCTATTCACATGGTTATATTCGTACTGCATCGAGATCAAGACAAAGACCCTGGGTTGGGATCTCACTCTGTTATATGATTTTCCCAGGTTGTGATGGAGATCATTTGAGCATGTAAAATATTTCACTACAATCACCATGCTGGAAATCTTACTGATATATATACTATCACATAGATCCACATTGTATTGATCCGTGGCTATGTTTTTTCATCGTGTAGCTCCACTATGTATTTTTCATGGTTGCAATTAGTTCATGTGATGGAGGTATGGATCCACATTGTATCTCTAGTGGCCATATCCTTAGTCAATATTCTCATGGATCCACAGTGTATTGGTTGACGACCATGTTTTGAGTCATCTCGTATTTTGAGCATAGGTATGACTGCCTCGGAAATGGAACATATTTATATACCAGTGGTTGATTTTTTGTAGCTTTTTCTAGGTTCTCCTACTCCAACACCCTTGCATTGAAATTTTTTTAAAGCATTTCGACCATCGATTTCTCTTCTGACCTCACACTTTAGGGGGCATCTTGTACACACCAAAATGTCACACTTGAGTTTCACACCCTAAGTGTCGCAAAGTGACGTATGCACCTTGTTAAGTGTTGTATGCACCTTACCTAGTATCACATTCACTTTTCTAAGTGTCACAACGCCTTGACACCATGAAAGAACATTTGTCACAATCCTTAGTCAATGTGGTGTAGAAATATATCATATGAAGGTGAAAATACTATGTGCACATGAATTATTCATTATTATTCATAAAAAGGAAATTAATTTAGTGTGAGAATCTACCTCACATCTAGTTTCATAATCTCAAGGAGAAGTTGAGAATATCATGGATGGTTGAGAGATTTTCTCAAACCAAAATCCTAATTTGGTGGATCTTGAGAGATATTTCCTCCTTAAAATCCTTGAGAGATATTTTCTCCCTAGAAATCTTGGAGATCCCAATTTAGTGGATATAGTGATTGATATTCTCCATGGTGTTTAAGCCTCCAAATCCTATATAATGAGGGATTTCCATGGTGAAAGGAGGAAGATTTGAGGTATCAAACCTTTGATCCTGGGGAAAGAATTCAACATTTTTGATTTCAAGATTCATGCAAGGGGATGGTTGAGGAGAGCTTGGTGAAGATACTGCATCATCGATCATGCTTTGTAAGTGATTTCTTTGGCTTTCCAATTAATATCAAATTGGTCTATTGCCTTCAAGTTCATGCATTCTACATTTGCTTGTCTATTTTCATTTCAATCTTCATAGATATATTTTATTTATATAATCATCTAGAGTAGGAAGAAGAGTTCCTTTGCTAGTCTTTTCATATTTTTAGTTGCATTGAGGAGTTTGGAGATCAAGCCTATGGATTGGAGCAGCGAGGACGAACATCGCAACAAGGTACACCACATCATTAACTTCTCTCTTGCTTGATTGATCTAGTTAGATATATAGGGAAGGTAGTAACCACTTGTTCTCTTTTGTCTTTGGACCAAAGATAGGGGTCTTGGTCCAAAGGGGAGCTTAGCCTATCTGCCAGGTAATATTTCTCACAATAGGGTGTATAGGGAGGAAATATGTCCTTGAATCTGACCAAAAAATAAGGGTTGGTGTCGTAAAATAAAAATAAAAATGGAAATAATTAAATAAAATAAGAGAGAGAGATGATCTGTGTAAAAAAATGAATTAGTAAACATGCATAGAGTAATGATAACTTTGATTTTATAAACATCAAGATACTTTGATGTGAGGTGTTTTAATCTCTTTCAACACTTAATAGATATAGGGTTAAATTTAATCTATGCTACTATACCAACAACCTTGTAAATGCTCTCAATTTATAAGAAACTCTATAAAACTATAGTCTTCAACATACTAATCCATTAAAAACTCATTTTTAAATGACATCATCACTTGTTTAAAACGTGAGCCAAAAAAAGGTGTGGCAGGTGCAGGGGGATGTTATTAGATCCCGAGGGAAACTTTGAAACATAATTTGCTTAGGGCCTTGGAAAGTCTACAAAAAATCAAGTAGAGGCCTATGCCCTTTATCAGGGTATCCTCCTAGCAAAGGAATTCATAATCAAATCCTTGATTGTCATAGGACACTCAAGCATAATGATCAATATTATGGTATTGAAATTAACCCCGTTCGATAGCAAACTTGCTTCAATTATAGCCTAAATCCAGAAGGAGATTGACAGTTTATGTAACATCCCCATTTTTAATCCCCAATTTAGTAATGTAAATTGTAAATATGATGTATGGTTGAGGGCCAAGCGATGTAATATGTAAGTGATGTATATTGAATATAATAAATAAAATGTATCGCAAGTTGCGAATGGACACAGACGAAGAATTGGGGGCTTAGTATCCATAAGAGAGGGAAAGGGTCCAAGGGGGAGAGTTACCCATGTCTATTAAACCCAAACCATCTTTCTAAATTATCTTTACTATGAACCTTCTATTTTTCTGTTGAGTGTTCTAGAGCCCAATCATTGTATTCATTTAAGAGGGTGGGTGTGAGAAGTCACATCCCATAGTTATTGAGAGCATTGGGGCTGAGTATAATCAACTTTGGGAAGGGTGTGATTCAAGGAAACATGGGAGAATAAGGAATTCATATGGGGAAGTGTTGTGCCCTTCACAACTACCCACTAAAATTCGTTGACTTAGAGAATCTCTGTGGGTACCCCCCTAATAAAATTTTGGCAAGGTGTTGTATCACTACCTACTTGACTTGATACTAACATAGGAAACTACTTTTTTTATAATACAGTCTAATCCTAACCTTGCAAGTGATTATGAGTATCAAATATATTAATATTTTCCACTTGTTTGTTGACTGACTCTTATCTGAAAGAACCAAACTCTAAGCCATACTTAACCTCAATACACATCATCGCCTGTCGAATCATGTTTGAGAGTCACCGAGCCTCTTCCCTTCAAGAAATTGTTTCTCATAATGTACATATAATACTAATCTATATTATGACAAAACCTTTTTGATAGTATTTTATCAGAAAGTGTTCTGTCAGAATAATTACTATCGTTTTTTTTTTTTCCATCCGATGAGATTATATCCCGACGAAGTCATTTCCGATAGGCCTTTCCTTCCGACGCATACATTCACACTAAGTCTCATAGAGGTTATATTGTGCCTATGTGTCAGCTGGTTATTGGATTATAAAACTCATTTGAATAGTGAAAATTCAATGCATAAGTGGGTCCCTCACCGAACTTATGATAGTACTTGGTAAGCATGGATTATTCGATTAATTATTTTATCCATAGTATTCAACCTTCCTGCAAGTAAAACATTAATATATGCATGATTATCGAGAAAGGAATATTCTTCAATAAATTTATCGTCAGAGCCTGAAAATGACTTAACCTTTTCCCCTCCAATGACAACACCTTCCAACAACACCATTAGATATCCTGTTACCAGAATTCAATCCCTAGAATGTCACTTCCCTTCGATGAGAACATTGCTAATAACACGTTAAAGAACATAATTAGCTCGTCAGGTGGAAGTTCATCTTTGGCACACATCCCAATGCAATGAGGAATATTCTTCAATACTTTCTCATCAAAACAAAGAATGATCATAAATTTTCCTCTCTGATGGCAGTTCCCTCTGATAACACTCTCAGAGTTTTTCAAATATGTTCATTAATTAATATGCCTGCGATACACAAATCTAAGTGATTTGTACCCCTGAACAAATTAATAGTGAACTGATGTTACACCTATAAGTGAAATATCATACTTGACATTAATCACTAGGTTTAGGGTAATTTATACCTACATAACACCTTGTAAGCCCTAAATTATCCATTACACATTCTCGTGAACTTGAAAAATCTCTATTTTTCATAATGTGGATATGAGTTAGCTTCTAATTTTGATGAAGCTCTAAGACTACATGTATGTGACTATTTTATTTTTTCTTTATTGTTATATATATACAATAGACTTATCAGGTTTTTTAGTTATTGTAGGACATATCGACAACACAATGTCATGCCCACATACTAGAAAGGGGAAGAATATCACAACAAATGTACCTACACCAATGCCTGCACCACCACCTGCAATGAATCCAAGCATCGTTCTAGTTACAGACACTGATTATCACAATGGGATGAACCATTGTCCTAGGTTCAATGAGATATGCAATATTTTTAACACAGGTGGTTTCAGACTAGAAGACGAGAATTTTCAAGTTTATCAGAACATTTGGAAAAGTTCCATTCACTTACTAGCATCTCGCCCTATGTTATTTCCATACAACGATGCGACAAAATGGTGTCTTGAATAGTTTGAATAGAAAAAAGCTATGATCATGAGAAATTTAGGGATACAGATAGAATCTCTTAGGATGAAAGCTATAAACCTCTGGTACCACCTTCTAGAGCACAATGTTTCCTTAAATGAATAGTTCTTAAAGAAATTCAACAAAGACAAAAAGGATTTTGTTGAATTAATGGAGGATTGGTGGAGTGATGAGGACATGAAATTCAAGCAAGGGAAGAGGTTGATTCCTACCTAGTAACTTAAATAACCATACAAGATGTTGAGTACCATGTTGTGAAGGATTTATGTAGAAGAAAAGAGTACCCCTTTTCAAATGGAATGGATACCAATGGCCTATACAATAGTGAAGATGATGTAATTTTTTAACTGGGAAGAAATATTAACTTTCAACATTTTCCATCACATAAAAAATGTCTCAAGTGTGAAGAAATCATGTTTTTACATGTCTTCATATCTCATTGATGCCATATGCTCCTCCAAGCAATTTATTTCTTAGGGATGGAATTAGGACTAGGTACTCACCCTCCTGTACGTATTTATTGTTAAGAGATTTGGGATATAACTTACAAGAAATAAATATATGATATATGTGACTGTTTACTTGCCCCTTTGCATACCATAATGTTTGGATATTTACAGTAGATAATATCCATGGGAGTCATGAAGGGTATGGAAGATATAGTAGACTGGTCCTTAGGTAAATAATACACCTACATTAGGGTCTACTGGAATTTTGGAGCTCCACGAACCTCCTTCCAAAATACGTCCTTGATAGGATACTAATGAGGGGAATTGCTTAATAAACCATGGAAATAGGAATAAGCCCTCTCCTCTTGAGTAGCAATAAAAATATTTGTCTCGCATACCCTTTTTTTATATGATATTATTCATTTTTATATGGTCCTCATGCTAGGAAAGAAGCAAATGATCTAAGATAAATATGTTTGTGCCTAGGGGAAGCCAGACGACATGACCCACAAAATGTGGCCCTTAACCATGTCAAGTCTGTTGGCCTCACTCATCCTATGATACATGAAGTTAACTTTATTGGGTATGTGTTATATTCTTTGCATGACTGTAGATCCCCTTAATGGGAGCATCAGAGGCAGAGCCCTTGAGAAATTTTTTTGGGGGTTTATTCACCAATCATTTTGAATATTCACTCATTGTTTTTGGTGGTTTTTCGGCACATGGTTTTGGCCGATGGTTTTTCTAATTCTAGTTAAGAATTAGGGTTTTTGACTAATTCAGGTCAATGGATTAGGGGTTTGGATGCCGTAGGATCCTATATGTAATTGTATTGTAAATAATGAAGATGATGATGAATAGAATATTAGAGATGTGACTCTAAATAGGTTGCTGGTTTTTCCGGTTTGGGTTTCCAAAGTAAAAATATCTGTGTAATGTGTGTGTGTGCCATTGTATCTTTTTTGTTTTTATTAAGAATCTATTTGCAATAATTTATTACAAAAGGTTAGAATCTACATTTTGTATCAGAGAAAATTATTGGCTTTAAGGGGACACCTTTGTGGTTAGGGGTTTTGGCTTGGGCCTGTGATAAACCTTGTTACAATGGGAGATATGTAGTATTGATTCTTTAGGTGAGAAGAAATGGCGAGTAGTTCGAAAATAGAGATATAGAAATTTAATGGGATTTTTTTTGAGTTGTGGAAGCTCAAGATGGAAGATCTGTTGGTGGACAAAGATCAATGGATCGTTGTGGATCCAGGTACTGCACCTACATGAACGTCAACAAAATACTGGAAAAAGTTGGATCAAAAGGAGAATACCACAATTTGGTTGTCTCTCAGATTCAATATTGTTGAATGTGTTAGGGGAAGATACAACCAAAGAATTATGGGATAAGTTGGGGACTTTGTATTAGTATAAGTCCCTGGTAAACAAATTGTTCATGCAGAAGAAGCTATATAACCTGAGTATGAAATATGGAGACTCAATGACAGAGCACTTGAATGCCTTAAATATTGTGGTAAGTTGGTTATTATCCATTGATATTAACATTTTAGATGAAGATAAGTGTATTAGTTTAATGTTCTCTTTACCAGACTCGTGGGATAGTCCGGTTGTGGCCATATGTAGTAATGAAACTACTTTAAGTTTCGATGATTTGGTCTGATCCTTATGATCAAAGGAGATGAGGGGGAAGAACATGGAAGGACATAACACAAAAGCATTATTTTCAAGAGGACGCTCCCAGGAAAGAAATATAACAAAGTCTTCAAGTGGGAGATACAAATCTAAGGGTAGATATAAATCTCCTGGAAAGTTTGTAAAGGTATGCTGGGGATGTGGAAAATAAGGGCACTACAAGAAGTAATGTAGATCCAAAAGTGTTGAGAGAGGGAAGGGATCTGAAGATGCTCCTTCTACAGAAACAAAAACCTCCTCAAAAGAAGGAGGTGATGTGTACTTGGCTTCTTCAAGCACACATGCATATCATGATGCGTGGTTGGTTGACTCAGGTGCATCCTTTCATATGAATCCTCACAGGGAGTGGTTTTACGAATATGAAAGGTATGACGGAGGTGATGTTTTCCTAGGTGATGACTCACCAACCAAAATAATAGGATGAGGAAAATTCAAGTTGAAGATCATGGATGGAAGGATTATAACACTACTTGGTGTTTTTCACATCCCAGAAGTGTCCAAAAAATTTATTTCTGTAAGCAAAATGGATGATGCAAGGGTAAAAACAATGTTTGAGAAAGAAACCTACAATATGGTTCGAGGAGAAATGGTGTTGTTGAAGGGAGTTCAGATTGGAACTTTGTATAAGCTGCAGGGAAGCACTATTAGTGATGAGTGTAATAGTTCCATTGTTCTTGAGATTGAATCCAAAGAAGAAAAAACTCTTACAGTATCTGGAGAAAAGTATATGTTGTGGCATCAAAGACTGAGGAATATCAGAGAGAAGGGATTTTGAATACTACATGATAAATGTATGGTTGAAGGTATGTCTAAATACTCTCTGGATTTTGATTTATGTGAACATTGTGTATATGTGAATCATAATTGGGTAAGATTCACCTCTGGCGCAACGAGGGCAGAGGGAATTTTACAGTTGGTTCACAGAGATGTGTTTGGACCTGTATCGATTCCATCACTGAGAAAATCTATGTACTATGCCTCATTTATAGATGACTTCTTGATGAATACTTTGATAATTTTCCTTAGGAAGAAATTTGAAGTCTTTGACAAGTTTAAAGAGTTTAAGGCTCTTGTGGAAAATAAAACAGAGAAAAGAATTAAGGTGTCGAGGACGAATAATGGTGGAGAGTTCTTCGGAAATGAATTTGAAGAATTCCATAAGAAGTGTGGTATAGAAAGGCAAAATACTACTCCATATACACCTTAGAATAATTGTGTTGCAGAAAGGATGAACATGAAACTGATGTAAAAAGAAAGGTGCATGCTTAGTGGTGCCGAGTTAGGAATTGTTTTTTGGGTAGAGGCAGTGGGTACTGCATGTTACTTGGTCAATTGATCACCCTCATCAACACTAGATGACAAGACTCCACACAAGGTATGAACTGGTAAGAAACCCTCTCTCACACATCTCAAGGTATTTGGCTGTGAGGCCTATGTTCACGTTCCAAAGGAAAACATGAGTAAGCTAGATAAAAGGCTGAAAAGTGTATCTTTATTGGGTATAAAGATGGTTTGAAAGGTTATAAGCTTTGGAACCCAAAACCTGAGAAGGTAGTGTATAGCCTAGATGTGGTATTTAGAGAAATCAAAGATGTTGTCAAACAGGAAGTCCTACCAAGGAGGGAAGAATTAGAGAAAATATAGTTTGAGTTGAAGGATGATGAATCAAACTCTACTGTAGAACATGAATCAAAAGAAGAATATCCTCATACTCCATTATTGAGGAGATCATTTCATGAAATAAGGAAACCGAAAATGTATGCTCCACCTGATTTCCATTAAAAATTTTCTTTCTCTATTACTTATGATGATCCTAGAACTATTAGGGAGTCAGTGGATTAAGATGATGGAAAACTATGGAAAAAGGCCATGGTTGAAGAAATGGAAACCTTGGATAAGAATGAGGCTTGGGATCTAGTAGAGTTTCCTATTGGAAGAAATTCCATTGGCAGCAAATGGGTGTTTAAAAAGAAGATGATTGCAGAAGGAAAAGTGGAGAAATACAAAGCTCGGTTAGTAGCAAAAGGTTATTCCCAAGTTGAGGGAATTGACTTTAGTGAGATTTTTTCTCATGTTGCCAAGTTAAATTCTATTAGATTTCTTTTATATGTTTTTGTTGTGTTTTATTTTGAAGTAGAACATATAGATGTGAAGACAAAATTCCTACACATGGATAGGGAAGAAGAAATCTAGATGAAGTAGCTAGAAGGATTTGCTATGAAGGGAAATAAGGAGCTGGTATGCAAGATGAAAAAGTCCCCGTATGGGTTAAATCAATCACCAAGGATGTGGTATAAAAAATTTGATACTTATATGTTGGGACTTGGCTTCACAAGGAGCAAAGTGTATCATTGTGTGTATTTTAAACTAATTGGTGATCATCTTATTTTTTGGTCTTGTATGTGGATGATATGTTGCTAATAGGAAACAACAAGGAGATTATCCAGGATGTGAAAACTTAGTTGTCCTCTAAATTTGACATGAAGGATCTTGGTGCTGCAAATTTCATTTTTGGCATGGAAATTAAAAGAGATAAGGAAAACATGAAACTTTGGTTAAATCAGAGGAAATATGTCAAGACAATATTGTAGAGGTTTAATATGCAGGAATGCAAACTAGTTAAGATTCCTATTCCAATAGGTATAAAGTTATTTGTGGATTAGTGTCCCAAGACGCAGAAAGAGGAAGAGGACATGTCCCATGTTCCATATGCTAGTGCGGTTGGTAGTTTGATGTATGCAATGTCCTGTACTAGAATGGACATTGCACACACAGTGGGAGTTTTGAGCAGGTATATGTCAAAACCAAGAAAGGAGCATTGGACAATAGTAAAAAGGGTTTTCATGTATTTGCATGGAACTACTAGTTATGGATTGTGCTACCAAGGAAGAACATGATTGGATAGAGTGTTGGACATACATGTCTTTGTGAATGCAGACTGAGTTGGAGATATGAATCGTAGAAGATCTACATGTGGGTATGTGTTTAACCTATTTGGAGGAGCAATCAGTTGGATGAGAAAAATATAGTCTGTAGTAGCACTCTCAAATACAAAAGCTGAATACAAGGAAACCATTCATGCAAGCAAGGAAGTAGTATGATTACATAGATTATGTTCAGGTATTAGGTTGGTACAAAAGATGTAAGGATAGATTGTGACATTCAGAGTGCAATTTGTTGGATTACTGAGAGGGGGGGTGAATCAATAATAGAGCAATTTAATCCTTTTCACCATAAAATGCAAGTGTTATATCAATGTAGCATTATCATCCAATAGTTGCAATGAACAAATGGGAAATCACACACATACACAGTACACCAATGTTTTATGTGGAAACCCAAAGCAGGAGAAAACCACATAATGCTTTTTCTTATATGTCTTTAAGAATTACATTCATTGGAAGCACCAACTTCCTTTGTTTTCCATCTGGAACTGGAAGGAGGCTCCAACCCTCTAGTTTCTCAGGCTACAACCTGAGGGAAGCTCCAACTCCCCAATTATCTGGCTACAAAAAAGAGGAGGCTACAACCCCCTATGTTCTCTGGTTACAACCAGAAGGTGGATATAACCACATGTCCTTTCCCCGTCCAACCTCCCTGACGTAGAAGTAGAATGATGGAACCATTTTCACACTATTACTATGAGATATACTATTGTAAACCTGTACCTATCAACTTGTAATCAACCTGTAACAACCTGTACCCATAAACTGTGCCAACATGTACTATACATCAACCTGTACCTCAACCTGTACCATAAACAAATGCATCAACCATGCACCAAACCTGTACAAATAACCTGTCACAATAACCTATCCAAACAACCTATAATCAACCTGTACCATAAACAAGTGCATCAACCATGCACCAACATGTACCTCAACCTCAAACAAGATGTGCCATATCTCTCATAAATAGACCCTAACCATGTTGCTGCCACGATTTTTCTGCCGCGATTTTTCCGTTGCACTTTTTCTACCGCAATTTTTCTGCTGCACTTTTTTTGTTACAGTTTTCTTGCCACACTTTTTCTTCCGCAGTTTTTCTGCTGGACTTTTCCTATCACACTTTTTCTGCTGCAATTTTTCTCTATCAATAATACCTGACCAAATAAACTTTCACAGAAATAGATATTCAATGATATTCAAGTGTGTTTTGAATGAGAGACCCTTGCCTCTTATTTATACTTTTATGTAGATTCCTCAAGGGGTTACCTTCTAACCATCTTAACCCACTTTCCTTATTTTAGAGCTAACCCACTTCTAACCACTTGTCCACTTAGTAATTTCTCCATTAACTTTATTATTTAAACAATTTCTTTTGTACCCACTTTGAATTATAGTACACTCATCACTTCACTTTATTATTTACCTTCTACCATCTTAAATCACTTTGACTACTTTGACCTTTTGGGGCTTCTAGATGACTCATGAGGGTTCTCCAACTTCACATGGCCATAACTCTCTAACCATGAGGAGTTATGTGACGTTTCACATACCACCAAAAATGGCATGACATGTAATATCCATATAAAATAGTATTACCTACAAATATATCAAAACTCATACCATTATCCATCAAACAAACTTGGGTCCATTGCCCAAACCTTTGTGCTACTGGAATTCGCTACCAGACTTTCTTCAAGGGTTGAAATCAATGAAAACCAACCCAATTAATCAACAATATCCCCCTTTGGCATTGATGACAACACTCTGATGCGATACTAAAGTCATGTCACTCATGCTCCCCCTGTGACCATCGCTCCCCTTGGAAGCATACCTTTGTGCTCTGTATCTGATAAATCTCTCTCCCTTTGTCATCAATGGCAAATGTATCTTTCCATCTGGGGATGCTCCCCCTAATTGAACTGTCCTTGGGGATACTCACCTTGACTGAACTCTTCATGAAACTGATCTCCTGACCTGAACTGTCCTCTTTATGGTGCTTCCTCATGTAAATCTAAGACATATAAGATAATCATTCAAAAGCATTCATTTTGGAGTAGAAATTACTCTGAGTCTCTGTCAAAGATACTCAAAGGCTTCCATGGAAGTGGTTTTGTAAAGATGTCTGCCACTTGTTCTTTTGTGCCCACATATTCAACTCTGATATTCTTCTATGCAACCTGTTCCTGTAGAAAGTGATACTTGATTGGAATTTTCTTCATCTTGGAGTGCATCACGGGGTTCTTTGAGATACTGATGGCGTTTGTATTATCAAAATAGATTAGAATGGGTTCATCATACTCAAAATGTATATCTATTAGAGTTTATTTCATCCATAGAACCTATGTACAACATGATGCTGCTGCAATATACTCTGCCTCGGTTGTAGATAAGGATACTAATGATTGTTTCTTTCTTAGCCAATATATAGTAAACACTCACCCAAGTAGAACCCTGCTCCATTGGTGCTTCATCGATCATCAATGCAACCTTCCCAATCTACTTCTATGTAGGCAATAAGTGATAGATCCTTTCATTTTGGATACCATAATCAAAACTCTCCTGTTCCTTTGAGATATCTGAAAATTCTCTTCACTGCTAAGACATGTGATTCCTTTGGTGCTGCTTGAAATCGTGACACTTGTCCAACTGCCTGCATTACATATGGTCTGGATGTTGTCACATATAGTAAGATACCAATCATTGACCTATATTACTCTGGTCTGTAGACTTTGAATCATCATCTTTGTTGAACTTGCAACTGGTTTGCATAGGAGTGGTAACTGGTTTGCAATCTTCCATTCCAAACCTCTTTAGCCTTTCTCTGATATACTTAGTTTGAGAAATAAAAATTCCTTGGTTGTTTTGATGTATTTGAAGACCCAGAAAGAAGGATAGTTCTCCGAGTAAAGAAATTTCAAATTCATTCTACATATCCTTTGCAAATTCCTGGCTTAACATGTTATCATATTGCTTCCAAAAATAATATCAACAACATAAAATTCAATTAATAAAATACTATCTTGAGTTACATTGATGTAGAGGTTGTTGTCTGCACTTCCTTTTCTGAACCTTGCCTGCTGTAAATATTTATCTAGTCTAGAGTACCTTGCTCTCAGAGCTTGTTTTAGACCATACAATTCCTTCTTCAATTTTCACACGTAATCTGCGTTCTCTGACAACTGAAATCCTTCTTGTTGTTTGATGTAGACTTCTTCTTCATCTTATGGTTCTTCTTCGCAAAGTTGTTCCATTAATTCATTTAATTCTTCCTTTAATTCTTGTCCACCTGTTTCATCAATTTTTATATTGATGCTTTCCACAACTTTGTTCAACCTCAGATTGTAACACTTGTATTCTTTCCACACGAGAGTCAAACTTTCCCATTCTTCCATATTCTCTTTTGATGTAGCATTTGTTTCCAAATGCTCTGAAGTGCTTCACATTTGTTGGCCTTCCTTTCCATAGCTCGTAGGAAGTTTTGTCATTGTTGTTTCTGAGAATTACTCTATTTTGAATGTGAACTGTTATATGCACTGAATGTTTCCAAAAAATATCTGTCAATTTTGAATCCATTAGCATTGTTCGAACCATTTCCTAGGTAATTATCATCCATTATGATAATTTTCCTTTATTTTTGAACCAATTTCTAAACCAATCTATGAATCCATGCTCTCGTCCACTGTCATATATCTGTCCAAACCTGCTAAGTGTTATAATGAATCCATATCTGTCCATACTATCCAAGACTCTACTTCACACTGTCCATAATGTTGACCCATTTATCACTGTACTATCATGAAGTATTCACTACTACAACTGATTGTACTTCTGCTAACTGACTGCTCTAGATCTATCTATTCAAACTCTACAAGATGCTCAAAGGATGGTTCTTTGGTCTGTCATAGCTATCACATAGACTTCCCCTATCTAATATTCATGTTACCTGAGAGTCTCTAAGCCAGATGGCTCATAACAATTCCTGCTCTGATGTGTATTCATCATCATCTTCATTGGTATATTCATCACCTCTTTGAGCTCCAACTTCTTTATTTCTGTCTGAGGATTCATATTTCAGTACAATGCCTGAAAGTACAATCTCTTGAATCTGTTCTTCTTTTATTTCATTTGTTTTCCAAACCTTTATGTATCTGACATATTTCTTTTTCTCTATAGAACTTTCTTCATCTCGTTTTATTTCCAATCTTGCGATCTCTGGGACCTGGTCTTTATTCACTTGTTATTCGTGTTTTCTTATCCATACTTTCTTACATCTGATGTCATTGTTCTCTTTCATGGAAGTATCTATCATGCTTCTACAATAACTAGCTATGTGTCCATAGTTATGACATTTGTAACATTCAATGTTACGTGGGGCCACATAGACATTTCTTTCTTGAACATTTCTTTTATAATCCCTGCAATCTGCAACCTTATGTCCAAAGTTAGTACAATAAAAACAATGACCATAAAAAAAATTTACATACCTGGGAGTGAATGATCTTCTTTGTGGCATAGTCCTTCTGAATTTTTTCCTTGACTAATCATGATCATGATTGAAGCTTCTTTGTGGCTTGAACAAGGATGGTCTTCTTGAAGATGTATCTTCAATAGTTTTCTTAGATTTTGGTTGACCATGATTCCTTCCTTTGAGTAATTTTGCATAACTCTTTCTATTTTATTCATTCTTCTTTTCTAGCAACCTAGAGTGCTTCTCTTCATTCTCTATAATTGATGTGGATGTTTTTGTCTCTTCAACATCCTTGTTGAGATTGACGATTTTACTTCTCAATGTGACAATTTCTTCTTCAAGCTTCTCAACCTCTTCTTCTTTATTCATTATTTGAGACTTCATGACTTCTTCTGTTCTTTTCGCTTCTTCAAGATGATTTTTTAATGTGATTATTTCTTCTTCAAGTCCTTTCTCTTCTTGACCAAACTCTGTCTCAAGTTGGTTTATATCGTTAGTTCTTTCCCTAAGATGACCTGTTAATATCTTCTCTCTCATTTCTTCTTCTTCCTTTTGTGCTTCTATGTTGGCTTCCAAATATTGCTTTTGATATTCAAAATTTTCTTTGATCTTTCTGGCTTCTTCTACCCGAGTTCTTAAGTTCTCGATGACCTGTTTGGATTCTTAAAAAATGTGAACACTTTCCTTTTGTTTCATCAATTATTTCTTGAGTGACTTGTTTTCTTCTCTTAGTTCATCTAAAGCACTAATCAATTCTTCTTCACAATTGTCTTCCTTTTCAATTAGTTTTTCTTTCTCATTTCCTTCATGGCATTCTATTTCAATATGTCCGTGTTTTTCACAATTAAATAAAAACAACATACCTCTGGTGATTATGTACTCTTCATCTTTTGAATCTGCTTGACATGGTGAACACAATTCTTCTTGATCTGTATGTGCATCTTCTTTGGCATTTTTTGAATCTGCGATGGGTGACGAATATATGTCATGTAACTTATCCGAAAGTTCTTTGGATGATGAACATTTACCAACCTTTTCTCTTACCAGATTAGGTAATCCTTCCAAGATGAAATCCATTGTTATTTTGTTATTCTTATTCAATTCCTTATTGACTATAGTCTTTGCCCTTTTTGAACAATGATATCCTGTAACAACTAATAGCCAAATATAATGTCCCTGTGCCTGTAAAAATACTTTCATCATTCTACTCCACATCTCATACTTAAAACCATTCTGACCATTAAACATTGGTACTCCATTCTCAGAATAATCCATGATCTCCTTCCAGTGGTTAAATTGTTTCCTGAAGGAACCGGCTCTGATACCAATTTTTGGATTACTGAGAGGGGGGTGAATCAGTAATCGAGCAATTTAATCCCTTTTCACCATAAAATGCAAGTGTTATATCAATGTAGCATTATCATCCAATAGTTGCAGAGTAAATAAACAATGAACGAATGAGTAATCACACACATACATAGTACACCAGTGTTTTACGTGGAAACCCAAAGCTGGAGAAAACTACATAATGCTTTTTCTTATGTATTTAAGAATTACATTCATTGGAAGCACCATTTTCCTTTATTTTCTAGATACAACTGGAAGGAGGATCCAACCCCCTAGTTTCTCAGGCTACAACCTGAGGGAATCTCCAACTCCCCAATTCTCTTGCTACAACCAAAAGGAGGCTACAAGCCCCTATGTTCTCTGGCTACAATCAGAAGGTGGATACAACCACCTATCCTTGCCCCATCCAACCACCCTGACGTAGACGTAGAATGATGGAGCCACTATCACACTATCACTGTGAGATATACTACTGTAAATCTATACCAATCAACCTGTAACAACCTGTACCAATAAATTGTGTCAACATGTACCATACATCAACCTGTACAATAAACAGATGCATCAACCATGCACCAAACTTGTACAAATAACTTGTCACAATAACCTGTCCAAACAACTTGATATCAACCTGTACCATAAACAAGTGCATCAATCATGCACCAACCTGTACCTCAACCTCAAACAAGATGTGCCATATCGATCATAAATATTCCCCAACCATGTTGCTGTCGCGATTTTTTTGTCACACTTTTTTTGTCGTGATTTTCTTGCATCACTTTTTCTGTTGCAATTTTTCTGCCGCACTTTTTCTGCCGTGATTTTTCTGCCGCCCTTTTTCTGTCACAGTTTTTCTACCGCGATTTTTCTGCCGCAATTTTTCTTTCACACTTTTTCTGTCGCACTTTTTCCGCCGCACTTTTCCTGTTGCACTTTTCTTGCTGCACTTTTCCTGTTGCAATTTTTCTCTATCAATAATACCTGCCCAAATACCCTTTCAAAAAAATAGATATTCAATGATATTCAAGTGTGTTTTGAATGAGAGACCCTTGCCTCTTATTTATACTTTTATGTATCTTCTTCAAGGGGTTACCTTCTAACCATCTTAACCCACTTTCCTTATTTTAGGGATAACCCACTTCTAATCACTTGTCCACTTGGTAATCTCTCCATTAACTTTATTATTTAAATAATTTCTTTTGTATCCACTCTGACTTATAGTACACTCATCACTTCACTTTATTATTTACCTTCTAACCAATTTTACTACTTTGACCTTTTGGGGCTTCTAGATGACTCATGAGAGTTCTCCAACTTCACATGGCCATAACTCTCTAACCGTGAGGAGTTATGTGACGTTCCACATACCAACAAAAATGACATGACATGTACTATCCATATAGAATAGTCTTGCCTGAAAATATATCAAAACTCATACCATTATCCATCAAACAAACTTGGGTCCATTGCCCAAACCTTTGTTCTTCCAAAATTCGCTACCAGAATTTCTTCAAGGGTTGACATCAATGACAATCAACCCAATTAATCAACACAATCTTCCCGACAAAGAACCCATCTTATCATTCAAAGAAAAAGCATATTGATGTTCAATATAACTTTGTGAGAGACACGGTTGAAGAAGAGAAGGTGTTGTTGTTGAAGGTGAAAACTTTGAAGAATGTTGCAGATTCATTAAAAACATCTATGAGCACTAAGAAGTTCTCTTGGTGTAGAGGATATATGGGCATTGTTGCCTTGGACTGTTGACTATGTAACCCTATAACTCCTTATATGAAAATAAAACAACACGTGGGAGAATGTTGGGTATATGCTATATTCTTTGCATGACTGTAGGTCCCCTTAATTGATTTTGGATATTATCCCATTTCTTTTGGTGTTTTTTTGGCACATAGTTTTCATCGATGGTTTTTCTAAGTCTGGTTAAGGAATTAGGGTTGTTGACTAATTTGGGTCAATGGATTAGGGGTTTGTATGTCGTGAGATCCTATATGTATATTGTATTGTGAACAATGAAGATGATGATTAATAGAATATTAGAGGTGTGACTCTAAACAAGTTGTTGGTTTTCCCAATTTGGGTTTCCAGGGTAAAAATATTTGTGTAATGTGTGTGTGCGCCATTGTATCTTTTCTATTTTTGTTCAGAATATATTTGCAGTAATTTATTGTACAAGGTTAAAATCTACAAAATTTGCAAAAGAGGTATTCAAAGGAGTCATATAATTTGAAGAAGTGTTACAAAGGATACTAGATGATGTGGCTAGATAAAAAATCAAGTCAGATGAGGAAGAGAAGAAAATAATAACTCAGGAGAAATTCCAATTGCTTCTAGAAAAAGACCAAGATAAATTAGAATCTAAGGAACAGGAAAAGAATAAAAAAGCAGAGGAGATGCATCAAAAGGAAATGAAATCGAAAGAAGAATATTAAAATAAACAAGCCGAAAAAGTGAAAAATGAGCCCAAGAAAAATCCCAAAATTGATAAGAAGAAGAAAAGCGAAAATGCATTGCAAAGACTTGCTGATGAAGGGAAGAAAAAGAAAGAACATGAAATAAAATCTCAGCAAGATGAAATTCACTAGAATAAGGCATAGGAGGGAAAAAGAGACTGGTAGCATAGGTAACAACACATAAACATAAAGAAGATAAAGAACGAAAGAAGGATGTTGAAGCTAAGGAGAAGAGAAAAGTTGATGAGGAAGCATAATGGCAAAGAAAAAAAGAATTTAATGAAACTCAAAACAACCCAACTACTCTGATTGTGGGCATAGTGAAAATTCCTCCTCATGAATGTAATCGTCTTATGGCCATTTGAGGTAATTCAACCTTCTCCTCACAAGTGTTAAATTTAGATTATGATGTGGTAGCGGTAGGGGATTACTACTACAATAACAAAACTAAAGGAATTGAGAAGAGAACAAACAAGAGGAAAAGAGGGGACACAATTATCGTCGGTCATCAACTAAAAGATTCATTGAATGGGATCCAGGGCCAAATCCTAAAGATAATTCTATACAGACTGCCTTCTCTCTTCATACATTTGTAGGAGAAAATGCTATGTCTGTATTTGAATTAGCTACATCATTGGACACGACACATGAAGCAATTGTTGAATTAGAATGAAAGACAAGCACACAACAAGATGACATCAGTGATGAATTACACAAAGAAACTGGTATTACAAAGAAACTCTACAAGGAAGAAATGAAAAGGGCCTTACAGACTCAAAATGATGAAATCACAACTGAATTTGAGAAGAGAGAACACACAAATTAGAATTTGCATAGATACGAGTTAGAATCCCTTAAGTAGGAGCACTCTGAGGAGGTTGAAAGAATGAAAAACAAGTATGCACAAGAATTGGACATTTTACAAGTTGAACATGTATAAACCAACAATTTTGTTGAAAAACAAGAGCATAAGATTCTAGGGTTACAACAAGATAAGGAAAGGCTTGAGAAATCTCTGGAAGAAAACAAGGCAACAACCCTTGCCCTAGAATTCATAAGGGAAGAAGCCATGACTGTTAATGAAGAACTATAATCAAAGAAAAATAAGCACTTCTGCATCCTAATTGATATCCAAAGAGGGAGGGATGACTAGATCAGGTTAGAGGATCAAATTGAATAAATCAAGGACATATATCAGAAATCCAATGATGCCTTCGATATGATTCTTGATTGGCATGGTGTATACAAAGATCCACCAGATTCCATGTCAATATATACTGCAAGACAAAATATGAAAGGTCAAGTATTGTTCAACACATGGAAGCCCCCTGTTGTAGGATATCCAAACTATTCAAGGGACAATGACCAAAGCATACAAAAGATTTTGGAATTAATCAGATTACCTTTTAGAGGAGTTCAAAATGAAAATCATGCATGCCACTGATGAAGCAACAATAGCTGAAGTGGATGAATGAAGGGAAGCCAGTCAGACAAGTATAGAACAAACAACAAAGTTAAATAAATAGATTCTGGATGAATACTTGATGAATCCCATTAGGCTAATCACACTGACCCAAAATTTCATCAAAAAGATAGAATAAGAATTTAAGTTATAAGTCACCACAAAAATCTGTGATGGGGAACTTGACTTAGAAAAGATGCAGTTGAGAAAGTTAGAGGAAATAATGAAAGACTATGTGCACCTCTAGAAGGAATATTAGGACCAGATAGAAGCACATAGAGTCTCGTGATTATGCTAGTTTTGTAACTGATCTAATTTTGATTGTTTTGATCATTCTCTTGATTGTATTCTGAATTGGAATATGAAGAGACACACCTTGACTGTCCTCTAACAGTAATAAATTTCAGAATGCAAATAGTACTTGTTGTTTTATAAAAGAGGAGACTACAAATATAATAACGTTTTTGGATCTATGCAAATCAGAACAATATTTTTACTGTATGATTAATAAAGCAAGAGACACTTATGGAAATTTCGGAACCAGATATGTTGAGATGAGATTATTATTTTTGTATGTGTCTAGTATATGAATGTATGGATTATAGTCTTATAAACGTTTTCTTTACTATGTTCTGTATGTTTATATTGTCTGAATTTCCTTATGAGTACAATAATGGTATAATAAGTAGGTTAAACAATTAATTGTACTCTGTTTACTTCACTACCATATTAATCTAATATTTTCATAAATGAACTCATTCTTTTGCAGATAGTATTAATTTTCACTATACTCATCTTTATTAGTTCACTCATGATCAATATAGGTTAGAATGCAAGTTTTAAACCTATGAAGTAAAGCAATGCATATAAATTCTTAAGCAAAACATAAATTAATCAATGGTTCATACTCATAGTACATAGAGATTTACGTTGGAAACCCTTAACGGGGAGAAAATCGACCTTCCTTAGTGCCACACCTCTCAACTCTTCATCGCATTAATTTCACCATTCGCAGTATATATATATATATATATATATATATATATATATATATATATATATATATATATATATATATATATATATATATATACACACACACACACACACACAAAGTTTTAGGTATTCCACAGCTACCAAAACCCTAATCCATTAATCCATGATTAATTTAGAAGACCACTAAAAATAGAAAAAACGCTAAAATAACAAAAACCACAATTTTTTTTTTCGAGGCGTTGCCTCGAAACCTGTTGGCTCTTGCCTAATTCCCAAAGCCAAATGATTTGTGTATGGATTTTCAGATGTAGTTGTCAAATCTGACACACCCCCCACACACATGTAAAGAATATAACACCTACCCAACATAGAATAGCTTAGGATTACATTTAGAGTAGTAGTAGACAACATTAGTTAGTTTAGTTTCATATTTTAATTCATCTGAGAACATTTTGTTCTCAAATTCATATTAGTAATTAGTTTAGAGTGGAAACCATGCCCACATACTGGTAGGAAATGCCACTCCAAATGAGAGTGGATCTAATTGGGACCTGCCATTAGGCATTTTCCCTTTTCCTCTTGATAGGCCAATTTGGAGCCATCTACAGAAATGGTGCTAGAAGAAGGGACATTGAATTGAATGGATGCTAAGATATTACAAAACCATACCCATTCTATTCCACTTATAAATACTTATCATTCTGGTGATTCTCACCATATCGACCCAAAGCAAGTTCTATTACCCTAGTCGTACTCGCTGAACACTCCTGCTCAAGTTTCCATTCAATGAGGGCCTACTCGTTCCGAGGTTGTATCTCCAACACCTCACAAGTTTACAAAAGAGGATATTGATAAAATAATATGAGAATATCATGATGATGTGTTAACTCGGTAGTGGAGATGGTAAACTGATCAACTCCCTATTGAATTTTCGATACCCTAAGGCCAAATAAGACATAGGTGGGAAGAACTGTCTCTTGAAATCCCCCTTGACCATGAAGGAATCCCAACCATCGGGACACTTGATTATCACCTATCTTAGGTTCTGTAAGGAATTTTACAACCTTGAGACATCGACTTAGAAACTTACCTACTTGTCGAGGGTGGAGAACCTCCCATTCCTCCTAAATCTCCACATCAAACACCAAGAGACGAAATAGAAGCCTAAAGGAGATCCAAAAGGAGAAGGAAGACAAATAATCCCCATCAATATTCAACCAATGGCCAAATATATCAAAATCAATAGAATAACCAACCCTGGTTGGTTCCCGATGTTGTTGCAGTGCCTAGGGCAGTCCATGATATTCCCAAACATCCTGATAAATTCTTTCCTAAATTTGACCCTGATAAAAAAGATTCTATGGAAGACCATATAAAAACATTATTATTGATGTCAGACTTATGAATGTGAAGTATGAAGATGTTGTCTACATATTATTCCCTTATACATTTGAAAACATGGCTTCAACCTGGTATTTTTCTCTAGCTCAAGCTTCTATCACTAGCTGGAATGCTTTTGAAATTGCTTTTATTGAGAAATTCGACAAAGTTAAAACCCCAATGACCTTGGTGCTTGATCTTTCAAGGATTAAGATGGATGCAAAAGATAAAATTAAGGATTTCAATCAAAGTTTTCTCACTTTAATGAATAAAATTCCCCAAGCTTCCAAACATGCTGAAGATGTTTCTATTGAATTCTATACTTCAACCCTCCCTTTTTCTATGGAAATGTTTGTAAAAAGGGCTGAGAAGAATAATACCCACTAAAATTATCTGACTTAGAGAATTTTTATGGGTACCCCCTAATAAAATTTTAGCAAGGTATTGTATCACTACCTAGTTGACTTGATACTAACATAGGAAACTGCGATTTTGCTAATATAGTCTAATCCTAACCCTGCAAGTGATTATGAGTATCAAAGATCTTAAGATTTTCCACTTGTTTGTTGATTGACTCTTATCCAAAAGAACCAAAATATAAGCCACACTCAACCTCAAGACAAATCCTTGCCTATCAAATAATGTTTGAGAGACACCAAGCCTTTTGCCTTTGAGAAATTGCTTCTCATAATGTATAGATAAACAATACTAGTCTATATTATGACAAATTTTTTTTGATAGTATTATCTGAAAGTGTTATGTCAGAATCATTACCATCAAAAAACCTTTTCAATTCGATAAGATTAGATCCCGACGAATTCCTTTCCGATAGGCCTTTCCTTCCAACACATACATTCACACTAAGTCTCAGAGTGGTTACACTATGCCTACGTGTCAACCAGTTATTGGTTTATAAAACCCGTTTCAATAATAAAAGTTTAGCACATAAGTGGGTCCCTCACTGAACTTATGATCGTACTTTGTAAGAACAAATTGGTTGATTAATTCTTTTATCCATAGGCTTCAATGTTCCCGCAGGTAAAACATTGGTATACACACGATTATCGAGAATGAATATTCTTCCATATATTTCTCGTCGAAGCCTCAAAACGACCTAAACTTTTCCCCTCCTATGATAACACTTTCTGAAAACACCATCAAATAGCTACCTACTATCATAATTCAATCCTTATCATGTCACTTCCTCTTCGATGAGAACATTTCCGATAACACGCTAAAGAACATAACTAGCCCTTAGGGTGGAAGTTCTTCCTTGACACACATCCCAATGCAAGGAGGAATATTCTATGATACCTTCTCATCAGAAATAATAATGATCATAAATTTTCCTCTCCGATGGTAGTTCCATCCGATAACAATCTTAGAGGTTTTCAAATATGACCATTAATTAATATGCCTGTGATACATGGATCTAAGTGATCAATACCCCCGAAGACATTAATGGTGAAGTGATGTTACATCTGCAAGTGAAATACCACACACTCAACATTAATCAAAAGGATATAGGTAATTTGTACCCACATAACACCTTGTAATCCCTAACTTACCCATTACGCATTCTCATGAACTTGCAAAAGCTCTATTATGCATATTGTGGATATGAGTTAGCTTCTAATTTCGACCAATATATAAGACTATAGGTGTGCGATTGTTTTATTTTTTTTATTACTTTACTGTTATATCTATAAAATAGACTTGTCATTTTTTTTTTCCGGTTATCGCAGAACATATCAACAACACAATGTCACACCCATAGACCAGAAAGGGGAAGAATCTCACAACAAATGTACCTACACTAGTTCTTGCACCACCACCTGCAACAAATCCAAGAAACATTTTAGTTACATACACTGGTTATCACAATGGGGTGAACCATTGTCCTAGGTTCAACCAGATATACAAGATTTTTAACACATGTGATTTTGAACTAGAAGACGAGAATTTGTAAGTTTATCAGAACATTCGAAAAAGTTCCATTTATCTACTGGAAACCTGCTCTATTATTAGAGTAGACAATTTTGGGGTAAGGTTCGAGATACAACAAATCAAACGAAGAAGAATATACCAAGGAAGCATCACACAACGGGAACAAAGGAAAAACATTGGACAAAATTGTGTATTAGCACGCGAAGGTAGTTAGAATGTGGACAAGTCAAGTCCACTTAGAATTAGGGTTATGGAGTATGATGTAAGGGTTTTTACCCATTTTTGTAATATAAATAGAGGATGTATGAGGAAAATAAGATATCTTTATGTTGAGTTTTTTTAGTTTTGGCGAGGTTGAGTTCAGTCTTGAATAAATTTTGAGTCACAGTACTAGTTTTGTTGAGAGTTGTGGATCTCAGGTTTAGTCAACGTTGATATTTATGGATTGCATCTAAGGGTCAGGTCGCAAGATGTGAATCTTGGTGCGACATTGGTCAGCCTCATGGAGTATGACATACTTTTGCTGTAATGCACACAACACCCTATTTTGATGAATAATAATAAGAAACATAATATCTTTGTGGACATAGCCCAGGGGGGGTGAACCATGGTAAAATATGGTGTCTCTATGTGTGATTATCTTATGTGTTTCTTTGATATGATTTTATGTTGAATGAATCCATGAATCTGCTAAAGTTTATTTACAACGCGCAATAGAATATCATGCCATTTTCTGAAGAATGAATATTAAGGGTAGATCTAATGAATTATGGTCTAGTAGAATGCACATTGAAGTAAAAGAAGTAATGATATGATTAAGATTCCCATGAGTTCCATCCCTTCCATGATTGCAGACACTTGGGTCATGCAATCACACATAATCCATCTCAATTGAGACTGCATTGTTCACTCTATGTACAATGTTTCTTTATGGTTTATCAGAGGGGTCGATGGTTTCTAGGTTTTTGTTGGAGAACTAAGGTAGAACCCGAGTCAGACCGTATATCCAACAAATGGTTCCGTTATCGGTTGGAAATCAACAGATTGGATTGGAGGGGATTTGATGAAGAGAATGAAATGGTAGAAGGGGATGTTTAGGCCATGGAACCCTACATAACAAGAAATTGAAATATGGTTGGAGACAAAGAAGCTCAAGTTTGCGCAGAAAGATAATAGAAGCTCAAGGTATACACCCCACCAGTATCTGTAGAGGTATGTGTTTACTGATTTGCATGAGGCATATTTCTGTTATTTTCTAGAGTTATTATAGGAGTGGTTACTAAGGTTGAAGGATACTCATCCGAATAATTGGATAAGGCCAATAGAGTGGAATGTTGAGAACATTGCACGATTGGAAAGGGTCAATAACAAATTCACGTGTGTAGTGGATTTTTGGTTAAACAATATTACTACAGGGTTTATTAATGAATTTGCAGTTGATACAATGAAGTCATATTATGATGCAAAGAAGGAATTCTGAAGGGACCAAGAGGAAGGTAGATTATATCTCTCCACACGTCGATCAAAATATTATTTCATGATAAAGGCGTGATGACCATGGAATCAGAAAACTAAATCACTCTGTGTGCATGGGGGAGTCAGGGGAAGCACTAAGGAAGATATGAGATATGGAGAAGGCTCTGGATGGAGGCCATAAGAAGGAGAAATGGACCCTATTATGATGGATGAGGAAAAGAACAAGGAGATAATGGAAAGATCACGAGTGACGCACAAAGGAAGGCCCTACCAGTATAAGATCAATAGGAAAAAGAGGGAAGTAGCCGAGTGAGAGGGATTGGATAATGATGAGGAAGAGGTAGAGGATCTCTGTGCGACAAGGAATATTTAGGAAATCTTGTGCACCACATATGAGAGGAAAATCAGAGGTCAATTTTCCGACACAAAAGAAGGATCTCCATTCCAGATCTGAATTAGTGTGGAACCCACAACCCCATGTGCGACTAAGACAACTGAAGAAGAAGAAACGTTCAGAAAACAAGTGATTAATGGTAGAAGGATTTTAATAGGATGTGGGTCCAATGAAAATTCAAGAATAAGTATAAGTTCAACAAGTAGCAGTAAAGTATCTACACCGCGTGGAGGTGGTAGTACAACAAACTTCACAATGGCAGGAGTAGATCCAACTATTAGGTTAACTAAGTTCCATGGAGAAGGGTTGAAGGATCTCGAAAAGCATCTGTTCATTTGTGAGGATATTTGGGCACTAAGCAGATTACAAATGAAGATACAAAGGTTGCTCAGTTGGCAATCACATTCAAAGACTGTGCACTAGAATGGTACATGGGTCTCACAGTAAGTAATCCAACAAGAGTGCAAACAACCGTCACAGAGGTGAAGAGAAAGTTAATAAATGAATTTCAGAAGCCAAGTTCAAAGGATCAGTTCATGAATGAGATGATAAAGATTAAGCAAAATCCAAGAGAATCAGTCTGGGAGGTTGACCAAAAGTTAAAAAGGTTAAAAGGTAAGCTGAAGTTCCATATTACTGATATGTAACATAAACATTTATTTGTTAACTCTTTATTGCCACACTTGAAGTATCCTTTGAGGTAGCAGAAACTCCAAAGTCAGGTCGAGGCTCTGCAAGCAACCTTACAGTTAGAATAAAATCAGTATAAGCATACATATGCCATTTTATAAGATCTGAGAGAAGATCTGACGAACCTTACATTTCAATTGAATCAAAATAAAGGTAAGGAGAGAAGAGAAGATGTCTGGTGTACATTATGTAAGACAAAAGGTCACCGTACAAATGAGTGTCCATTATTTGCATAGTATATAGGAGTAGGTATGCCAAATCCTTTATCTTCAAGAGGACCATGGTGTGAGATATGAAAAACACATGGACATGATCCCTATCATTGTCCCATGATGCAAAAGTATCAAACAATACCAAAGACTACATTTTGTAATTTTTGCAAGTCAGTTGGACATGAAGACAAGGACTGCAGAACCTTGGAGATAATGAAGGAGAGGACATCAAATGCATATAGGGTGCAGGTTGAATTAATGACAACACAACCTACGCAACAACCACAATATAATAATGTGCAACAATCGTAGTATACCAACGTGCAATAGTTTGCAGTGCCATCGCAGTATAATAACACACAATAATTTGGAGCACCACCATAATATAACATTGCGCAACAATGTGTAGCGCCACCATAGTACAATAATGTGAAGCCATAGTATAATCAGGGACCACAATATAATACACCGCATGGAGATAACAAAGGAAACAAAGGAGGATTCAGAGGAGGAGGCTGTGGAGGAATAGGTTTTGGAGGGGGAAGAGGACTAGTAGTTTGTCACAATTGTCAAAATCCAGGGCACTATGCAAGAGACTATCCACAACCACATGTGACATGTATGTATTGTTGTGCAACATACCATGAAATCGAAGATTGTCCGAGACTGTTGACAAAGATACAGGACAGGAGAAACCAGAATAACTAGAATGTCCAATGGATTGTTGTGGAAAACAAAGAAGAGGATGGGAAGAAGATAAACATAGTTACTAGAGGTGGAGCCAATACTGGAGCAGATGCAACAAAGAAGGATTAGGATCAGTAGCAGTGCATCAGGAAGAATACAACACCTGAAAAAGAGTTTGATGTGCTCAAAGAGAAGGAGACCTTCAAAGAGGCCATGCATGAGATTTTAAAAGAGAATATTGCATCTACTTTAGGAACAAATCCAAGAGATGAGGTACCAATGTATGACATGCCTCCCTTATTTGATTAGACCAACAAAGAGAATCCTTCAGAGAAATTAAGTGACTTAAGAAAAATTTTGGGGTCTTGTGTAAAATTGTTGAATGGTAAAAATTCTTTACAAGTACTGCATAGCCTATTAGAAAAGTGCAATTTTGGGGAAGAAGGGGTAAAGACAGTGAATTAGGTCCATAAGAAGAGAAGAAAAAGTAGGGAATTCAGGTTGAATGAAAACATTGGAGATTTTAATATGGGGGGTATCATACTAGACTTAGGGTCTGAAGTCAATGTTCTGCCAAAAAAGACACGGGAAACTATGGGGGAGCCTACATTGGGGTATTCAACTATTCATTTGAAGCTAGAAAACCAACATAGAGTGGTGCCAATTGGTATATTGAAGGGGATAATAATAGACCTAGATGGTGTGCACACCATAACAGATTTTGAAGTCATTGACATAGTAGATAATACTTCACCATATCCAACATTATTGGGTCTGGACTTAGATTTTTTTAACTTGAATACCATGTTATTATTAACTTGAAGACTAGGAATATGATCTTTGAATCAGAGGAGTACAAATTTATTGTGCCATTGGATCCCTTAGAAGGAGGAAGGTATTGGAACTTGTGACATAAATTTTATTACATAAGACATAAATCAACTATATAGAACTACCACGCGTGAAGAGGATTACATCAACCCAACTGTAGATGGAATGCTGAGTTGGAGGAGTATTAGTTCTTGTGCCTCAAAATTTGACATAGGACTGGAGAACTGTAAGAAATGATTACATGAATTATCTACCCAAAGATGTACCAAAATGACGTGCGCACTAAGATGGGTTGGTACAGAGGTAAGGAAACCTCCTACTTTTTATGGTATGAATAATTTAGAAGAATTCTTGAGAAAGTTTGAGGTAGAAGTTTTTCAGAATTAGATATTTCTAGGATTAGAAATTGACTTGAAAGAAACACCTTCCCATTGGTGGGGTACACATAAGGGGAATATTAATAACTGGTTTCAGTGCAAAAGGTTACTGCGCATTAGATTTGTTGCAGAGCAGGAAAAAATATTTTTGGAGAAGTATGATGGATTTGGACAACCCAAAGAACACATATCTAGGTGCATGGTTTAATGGATATTAGTACCACTAGGATAATGGCCACATCACTTTATTCACACATTGGAAGGCATTCCAAAGAACTGGTACACTGAACAGGAACAACGTAGGGAAACTGCAAATTGGGAAGAAATGCAACATTATTTTGTGATTACATTTTCCTTTGAGTATGAGAGTCCAAAAATAGATACAACACTGAAGGTGGTAAGAGACAAGATTTTTGAAGAACTAGAAGTGAAGATTGTGACAATATATTATAAGAAACAGACAATCAGATAATTTCTACACCGTTATCATGTCGCAGAAGAAGAACACCCATCAGAAGAAAACCCGCCCATTATCCAAATCCCAAAAGTTGAAGAAGAAAGAGAAGTTGAGGGCCCACAATTAGAATAAGAAGATTATGAAACCCCATTGAATATAAATAAGGTAAACATTGGAACAACAAAAAACCCAAAGATGGAAAGTATTGGAGATTACTAGGACAATCAGACAGTAGAAAGAATAACATAATTACTGCGTGAATACCGTGAATTTTTCCCAACAATGTGTTCAGAGATGAAGGGTTTAGTAGGAGAACTTGGAGAGATGAATATACATTTGAAACCAGATGATAGACCAATCATACACAGACCTTATAGATTGAATCCAATGTATAAGTATAAAGTGAAGGCATAAATTGACAAAATGTTAGAAGCTGGTGTCATAGAACCTGTGGAAGAATCAAAATGGATTAGCCCGATGGTGGTGCAGGAACATAAGAAAGGGGGAATCGTGATCTTTTTTGACTTGATAAAGTTAAATTATGTTTGCTTACATGATCCTTTCCATACCTCATTTACAGATGAAACATTAGAGAATGTAGGAGGTCAAGAATCTTATTCATTTACATATGGTTTTTCGGGATATCATCAGATCAAGGTAGCTCCAGAAGATAGACATAAGACCAAATTTTCTACAAAATAGGGATCATTTTAGTATACAGTAATACCATTTGCACTGAAGAACGCAACTGCAATTTTTCAAGAGTAGTAGTAGTAGATTTTAAGGATTTAATACATAAGTTTTTAGAAGTTTACTTGGATGACTGGATAATCTTTAGTTTATTGAAGGATCATGTTGAGGTGTTAAGACTGATGTTAGATAGGTGTAGACAGTTTCATATATCATTGAATATTAAGAAATGTATTTTTAGTGCACCTTTTGGGATTTTGTTAGGACATGTGGTGTGTAAACAAGGTTTGTTGGTTGATCCTACTAAAATTGTTGTCATAGTGAATTTACCACCACCTAAGTCAGTGCACCAGTTGAAGAGTACACTTGGTCATACAGAGTATTACAAGAAGTTTATAAGGGGATATGCATAGATTACTGCGTCGATGGAAAAATTGTTGAAGAAGGACATGAAGTATCATTGGAATGATGAATGCCATCAGAGTTTGGATATTTTTAAGGAGAAGATGGTGACAATGCCAATTTTAGTGTTTTCAAACTAGGAAAAGGAATTTCATGTGCATGTGGATGCATCTGCAAAAGCGCTAGGAGCAATATTAACATAGCTAGGAGAAGGTGATATATATCATCCTATAGCATTTGCAAGAAAATAATTATCAGATTTAGAACAAAACTACAATACAACAGAAAGAGAAGGATTGGCCATGGTATATGCATTACATAAATTCATACATTATTTGTTAGGGAAACATTTCAATATGTTTATAGATCATTATTCTCTTAGATATTTAGTCAATAAGCCAATGTTGGGGAGAATAATATGCAGATGGCTACTATTGTTTCATGAGTTTGACTTTGAAGTTGTGGTGAAGTCTGGAAGATTGAATGTAGGGATAAATCATCTGTCCAAGATAATTGATGGAGAAGAACCAAGTAGCTTGGATGACAACTTCCTATATGCACAATTGTTTTCAGTACACATTTATGATGATTATTTTGCTGACATTATTGAATTTTTGAGTATAGGATTTTCCCCTAAGGAATTTAATATTGTGTAGAAGAAAAATTTGGTGGTCAGAGCTGCAGACTACCAATTGATTGCAAGTCACTTGCACAAACTTGGAGCAGACAACATTTTGATGAGATGTGTTATGGAGCATGAAAGGCCTATGATTTTAGCAGAAGCACATGAAGGGATTGCAGGAGGAAATTATGTAGGGAAAGCTACTGCACAAAAGGTATTGGGCATAGGATTATGGCGAACAATAGTTCACAAGGATTCAAAGGAGTAATGCCAGAATTGTGATGTCTGTTAGAGAGTTGGAAAGCCATCCAGGAGGGATGAGATGACATTGAGACCGCAAGTAAATTTGCAAGTGTTTGACAAGTGGGAAGTAGACTTTGTAGGGACAATTAATCCACCGAAAAGAAGATCAGAGGCTAGATACATTACTACAATGACAAAATACTTGACCAGATGGGCCGAGGAAACAACAGTGAAGCATTGCAATGCAGAGACTGCATCACGCTTCTTATTTGAACATGTAGTTACAATATTTGAATGCCCAATTTTTTTGATGAGTGATCATGGGATTCACTTTATCAATAGTAAAATCCAGGCAATGCTAGAATAATTTGAGATATATCATCAAAAGAGCACTCCATATCGTCCTCAAGCTAATGGAACAATGGAAACATTTAACAAGATATTGGAGAATGCATTAACCTAGATTTGTAATGTGAACATGGATGATTGGGATATGAAGGTACCAACATTGTTATGGGCTTACCGAAATACATGCAAGAAGATAATAGGGAAAACACCTTTTAGGTTGGTGTATGGACATGAAGTAGTAGTTCCCTTGGAATATTTGATACCAAGTCTGTGCATTGCAACTATTAAAGAAATGGAAGAAAGAGGTGCAACACAGGAAATATTGGCTCAACTCATGGAATTAGAAGAAGACAAAATTATAGTTGGTTTCCATCAGGAGGTATAGAAAGCAAAGGATAAAGCTTGGCATGACAGACATATTAACAACATACATATTAACAACATACATATAAACAATAAGAATTTCAAAGAAGGATATTTGGTTCTCCTCTATGACAATAAATATTTGCAACACCCAGAGAAGTTCATGATGCATTGGCTAGGGTCATATGAGATAAATTCTGTCACATATGGAGGTGTTGTGCAACTGAAGGATTTAACATGCAAGGAGATAAAAGGAATGGTGAATGGTAGTCAACCGGAACTGTATAGGGACAATCAAACTACTAATCCTCAACATATGTCGTGCAAAGAAGTAGAATTGTACATAATGTATATAGTAGGAAGAAAAAGAAGAAAAATAAAAGAAAAAGTAGAAAAAGAATAAAAGGGAAGAAAAAAGTAGAAAAATGAGAAAAAGCCAAAAAGTAGTTAGAGTAATAAGTTGTAGACAGATAGTTGAAGGACACAACACACATCAGACAGTAAATTGGTGTGACACAATTCATGGTACTGTGCACATGAAAAGTAAACATAACGTGACGAGACGAAAAATGATCGAAAAAATGATCAAAAAAATGAAAAGATGGTGAATGGAAAAGAGAGGGCACATCAGAGCATTTATGATAGTGCTTATAAAAGAGGAAAACCACATAAAAGGAAAACACTTGTGTTTTTTGAAGCAAAGGAGAGAAAGAGTGAATAGACTATGATCGTGTACAAAGTGTGTGAAATATCCAACTGACTGCAACATTGTTTTCCAGAATCAGAACAATTTCACAGCCAAAATTAGGAGCATTGAGCCAGTTTGCGTGAAGGACCATAAGTACTCAAAAATCGATGGAGGAGACGATCGGGGTGGTATATGTGGATAACATTCCAAAAACATAGAGTGAATCAATGAGTCCAACGCAGGTCGAGGAGAAAAACTGAGAAGAAGAAGAAGTAATCCAAGAGGGGCCAAAATCTAGTGCATCAACAAACCCTAGCGTAGAAAAACTAGGAGTGGCACACACAGAGGGATAACATGATCAAGAAGACAATGATAAGACATAATCAAATAAACCTAGAGTAGAGGAACCCCGAGAGGTTGAATATGACCATGATACAAATGAATAAATTTTGGATGAAGGAACACAAGAAGAAACAACAATAGGGCCCTCGAAGAAAAGGGTAGCAATGACGACAACGTGCACACAACAGTAGGTTGAGCTGTCAGTGCCCCACATTTTAGATTCAATCATAGTTGTAGAAGACATGTTGGGATTTATTCCCAAGATGAGATACACAGATCATGATGTGACATAGGTAGTCAAGTTTCCAGAGCTTGCACAGGATGTGTACATGGAAAAAAGAGGGTCAACTTTGACAGGAATCCCAATACTATAGACCAAATAGTGGATAGCTAGAATTTACAACTTTGGCATTATGAATTTATTGGAAATTCCTCACTTCGACAGGGGGGAGGACGTTAATGCATGTGTAATTTTTTTTTTTGTGCACGTACATGGATGTTTTTTGTGGATGGACAGACCCGTCCCAATTGATGTATACTTAATCACTAAGATTACAAGATTGCCAACAGACAAGGTAAATCCTGAGAAGTATCTTGATGACAAAACAAAGGAGAAGGCCATTGTAGAAGAAGTGAAGGATCAATTTGGAACTAATAGGGGAAACAAATGTATTATCATTAAGAACATCAATGAACCAACCACCATATTTATGATAAATTTGATGGCCTGCAAGCTACTTATAAAGTGTCACAAAGAATAGGCACCTGCAGGGGTAGTCACAACAACTACAGAGTGCACACATTGAACAATTCTAAGTTGGGCGCCATATTTGCTCAACTTATTCTTAGAAGATTGTAGAGATGTGCAGGATGATGGAACAAAGTTCCACTATTCTTGGTTTTTGATATTAATAGCTTTAGACACATGGGAAAAACTTAATTACTTAGCATTTTGTGACAGACGAGGAAAGTGTCACGCAACAAGATATGAAACCTTGCGACACAAAATAGATCCTAAGCAGAGGAAGGCCAATGCAATCATTTTTGGAATGTACATATAACAGATGCAAGAGAAAATTGCAGATACATGGAGGATTTCACCTGAAGTGGTGAAAGAAAATGAAGGAATTTCCAACTTCAAGGAATTCAAGCACAACATATGGATACATGCCAAAATAGACCCTAAAAATACATGGTTATATATGAAATATTACATCACAACAGAAGAAGTCCAATGGGTATTAACATAATACCCAGATCAATGGAAGGTACCCATAGCTGTCAAGAGAGGAGTAAAGGAAAAATAACAACCAGAAGCTGACACAACACAAAAATCTAGTAGCCCAACAACCAACACTAGAAAATCCTCACAACACACAGAAAGTGCGACAACAATTAATAAGCCAAGTAAGAAGGAACCTGTACCAAGAGCCTCAGTACTAGGAACTGAGGGTGCAGAAAGAACAAATGGGGGAGCACAAAAGAAAGATGAGATCCCAACCCAGGAGACATGGACTAGAAGCATACTAGAGGTAAAGAAACTTGTGCAGACAGAAAAGAGGAAATCAACAATGCATATGGGAGAACATAGGAAGAAAATGAAAGTGAAAAAGAATCCCCTTGATCTCAAAATCAGTGAAGACGATGCAGAGCTGGTAGAAGATAAAGTACAAGATATAGGAGAAGAATCCTTATATGTCGCGAAATCCCAAAGATAAGAACTGATGAAAAAACTGACGGAAGTTAAAGAATTTTTGGAGAGGATACAAAATAATCTCGCGAAACAAAAAGGAACAAAACAACATAAAGTCTCAATGCAACAAGAGCCAATATATGAAAATAAGTAAACAATGAAAACAATAATAGCGGGAAGTGCGACATTCTAGATAAGCCAAAACATTCTACAAGTAGATGAGGATATCACACAAAAACCTCTGACGGATGTAGAATAGTTGGACTTGGCTTTTTCCAAGATACCAACCAAAGCATTATATAAGTTACATATGAGTTTTGCACAAGAAGTTAAATATAGATATAGGAAAGATATGACCAACTTGGAGACATCCAAGGAAGAGAAGGAGGTACTAAAGATAGCTCTCAAAGAGGTACATATGGAGCGATATGAAGAAAAACAATGCACAAAGAAACTAGAGCAAAGACTTGAGGAAGTCTTCCAAACAATTCTAGACAACACACTAGCAGAAGAGCTCGGCATGGAAGAAAATATACAAAGGATAGCGTAGACGATGGATGGTTACAAACAAGAGATAATAGAATTGGCTGGGAAACTGAAACCAACTACCCCTCCATAAGTCAGATTAGAAAAGGAGCAATAGGAAACATAACACACATATATCATCGCGCTGGAAGTAAAAGAAGTAGAAGAACTCTATGAAAGGACTGCACAGATATGGATGAGCTTGGAAGAAGATGAAGGGATACTAAAATTGGATCAGAGAGAAGAGAAAGTGAATGTTGCAGTTAAAGATTTAAAACAAAGGCAAAAGGCAATGCCTATATCAAAGAGAGTGAAGGCCATATAGGAAATGAAAAACCTGGAAGCATAATTGAAGACAATCCAAGCAGATAAACAGACAAGACAGACTAAGTTGGAGCCACTTTAGGAGCAACCAAAGATAATGATAGAAGATTTGGAAACAAAGAACAGAATATTAGAACAAGTGCACTCGGAAAATAAAGAAGTGTTGAAGGGGAACATAACATTGCAGGTGGTAGAGAACCTGGAAGAAAAGAGTGTGAAGGTGAAGACTCAAGTATATGTACTAACAAAGAAGTTACATGCATTGGATACATCGATGTAGGAGGCACACACTACCCGAGTGGCTTGAGACGAGCCATAGGTAAGTGTCTGGGGCCTATTAGAGTAGGAAATTTTGTGGTAAGTTTCGAGATACAATGCGCCAAACGAAGCAGAATGGACCAAGGAGGCATCACGCGATGGGAACAAAGGAAAAACAACATGATGGAATTGTGTATTAGTGTAGGAAGGAAGTTAGAATGTGGACAATTTGAGTCCACTTAGAATTAGGGTTATGGAGTATGCTATAAGGGTTTTTACTCATTTTTGTAATATAAATAGAGGATGTATGAGGAAAATAAGATATATTTATCTTGAGTTTGTCTAGTTTTGGTGAGGTTGAGTTCAGTCTTGAATAAGTTTTGGGTCATAGTACTAGTTTTGTTGAGAGTTGTGGAGCTTAGATGGAGTCAACGTTGAGATGTATGGATTGTATTTGAGGGTCAGGTCACAAGCTGTGGAGCTTGGTGTGACACTGCTTAGCCTCATAGAGTATGACAAAATTTTGATGTAATGTGCACAATGCCCTATTTTGATAAATAATAATAAGAAACATAAGATCTTTGTGGAAATATCCCAGGGGGGTGAACCACAGTAAAATATGGTTTCTCTCTGCATGATTATCTTATGTGTTTCTTTGATATGCTTTTATTTTGAATGAATCCATGCATTTGTTGAAATTTATTTACAACACACAATATAATAACATGTCATTTTCTGAAGAATGAATATTAAGGGTAGATCTAATGAATGATGGTATAGTAGAATGCACGTTGAATTAAAAGAAGTAATGATATTCCTAACATTCCCATCAGTTCCATCCCTTCCATGATTACATACACTTGGGTTATGCAATCACCCATAAGCAATCTCGGGTGAGACGACACTGTGCACTTTGCGCGTAGTGTTTCCTTTTGGTTTACCAGAGGGGCCGATGGTTTCTAGGGTTTTGTTGGAGAGCTAAGGTAGAAATCAGGTCAACCCATACATCCAACACCTATGTTATTTCCATACAACGACGTAGAAAAATGGTGTCTTAAACAATATGAATAGAACATAGCTACGATCACAAGCAAGTTAGGGATACATACAACATCTCTCAGGATATAAGATATAAACCTCCTGTACCACCTTCTAGAGCCCAAGGTGTCCTTAAATGAACAATTCTTGAAGAAATTTAGCAAAGACAACAAGGATTTTGTTGAATTAATGGAGGAATGGTGGAGCGATGATGACAAGAAATTCAAGAAAGGGAAGAGGTTGATTCCTGCCCCAAAACGTAAAGAACCATACATGATGTTGAGTACCATGTTCTACAAGATTTATGGAGAATAAAGGAGTACCCATTTTCAAATGGAATGATTACCAATGGCCCATACAATAATGGAGACATGACACATTTTTAATTGGGAAAAGATATTAACTTTCAACATCTACCATAACATAAAAAAATGTCCCAGGTATGAAGAAACCCTGTTTTTACATGTTTGCATATCTCGTTGATTCCATAGGCTCCTCCATGCAATTTCCTTCTTTGGGATGGAATTGGGACCATGGTCAATCTACTGTACATATGTTGTCAAGAGATTTGGGATGTAAATTACAAGAAGTACATATATGATATATGTGACTATTTCCTCGCCCCTTTACATACCATAATGTTTGGATATTCATCATATAGAATATCCATGGGAGCCATGAATGGTATGAAATACATAGCACTATAGTACTTAGGTAAATACTACACCTACATCAAAGTCTACATGAATTTTGGAGCCCCACATATTCTTTCAAAATACGTCCATGATAGATTACTAATGAGGGGAATTTCCTACCAAACCATGGAAATATGAATAACCTCTCTCCTCTTGGGTAGCAGTAAAAATCTTTGGCCCACATACCCTATTGTTATAGGGGATTTTTCATTGTTAAATGGTCCCCATGCTAGGAAATAAGCATAGGGTATGAGAGAAATATGTTTCTTCTTAGGGGAAGCCACATGACATGTCCCACAAAACATGACCCTTAACCATGTCAAGTCTATTGGCCTCACTCATCCTATGATACAAAAAGTTAACTTTGTAGAGGAGGTATTCAAAGCAATCCTATACTTTGAATAAGTGTTACAAAATCTACCAGATGACATGGCCAGAGAAAAACTCGAGTCAGATGATGAAGAGAAGAAAAGAATAACTCAGGAGAAATTTCGATTTCTTCTAGAGACAGACTAGGAGAAATTAGCAACTAAGGAAGAGGAAGAGAAGTAGAAAGTAGAGGAGAGGCATCAAAAGGAAACAAACACTGAAGAATAATATCAAAAGAACCAAGCAGAAAAACTGAAAAATGAGCCCAAGAAAATCCAAAAGTGGATGAGAAGAAGAAAAGGGAAGATGCATTAAAAAGACTTGCTAATGTAAGGAAGAAAAATAAAGAACATGAAATAAAATATCAAAAAATATGCACTTCAACAGAAAAAGGTAGAGGATGAGAAAAAGAGATTGGCAGTAGAGGTAGCAACACAAAAATATAAAGAAGATGAAGAACTATAGAAGGCTGCTGAAGCTGAAGAGAAGAGAAAAGATGATGAGGAGGTAGAATGGAAAAGACAAAATAAATTGAATGAAACTAAAAACAACCCAGCTACTCCGAATGTGGGTATAGTGAACATTCCTCCTTAATAATGTACCCCTCTTATGGCCATTCTAGGTAATTCAACCTTGTCCTCACACATGTTAAATTTACATTATGCTATAGTAGTGGTAGGGGATTACTACTACAGTAAAAAAAATAAATGAATTGAGAAGAGAACAAACAAGAGGAAAAGAGGGGACACAACTGTCAGTCAATCATAAACTAAAAGAGTCATTGAATGGGAGGAAGGGCCATATCCTAAAGATAATTCTATACAAATTGCCTCTGCTCTTCATGCATTTGCAGGAGCAAATTCTATGTCTGTATTTGAAGTAGCTACAACATTGGACATTGCATAGAACAAAATTCCTGAGTTATAAAGAAAGTTAAGCACATAGAAATATGACATCACTATTGAATTCCATAGAGCAATTGGTATTTCAGAGAAACTCTACAAGGGAGAAATGGAAAGGGCCTTACAGACTCAAAATGATGAAATCACTGCTGAATTCGAGAAGAGAGCACACACAAATAAAAAATTTCATTGAGAAGAGTTGGATGCCCTTAAGCCAGAGCACTCTAAGGAGATAAAAATAATGAAACACAAGTATGCACATGAATGGGCCATTTTACGAGCTGAACAAGTAAAAACCAACATGTTTTTTGAACAACAAGAGCATAATATTCTAGGGTTACAACAAGATAAGGAAAGGATTCAAAAATATCTAGAAGAAAACAAGGAAACAACCCTTTCCTTAGAAGTCATAAGGGAAAAAGCCATGAATATTAATGAAGAATTAAAATTAGAGAAAAATAAGTGCTTCTGCATTCTGAATGATATCCAGAGAGACTGGTATGACTAGATCAGGTTAGAGGATCAAATTGAAGAAATAAAGAAAATATATCAGAAAGACAATAATGCCTTCGATAGGATTCTTGATTGGCAGAGTGTATACAAAGATCCACCATTTTCCCTGCCAATATACACTGCAAGACAAAAAATGAAAGGTCAAGTATTGTTCAACACATGGAAGCCCATGTTGCAGGATATCCAAAATTTTCAAGGGATAGTGACCAAATCATACAAAATATTGTGTAATTCCTCGGATGACCTTCTAGAGGTGTTAGAAATGAAAATAATTCCTGCCTTTGGTGAAGCAAAACCAACCAAAGTGAGGATAGTTGAAGTGGAAGAACAAAGGGAATCCAATCAGACAAGTATAAAATAACTAACAGAGGTAAGTAACGAGATTCTAGATGAATACTTGATGAATCCCATAAGGCTGATCACACTGACCCCGAATTTCATCAAAAATACATAACAAGAATTGAAGCTATAAGTCACCAAAAAAATATGTGATGGGGAACTTGACTTATAAAACATGTGTTGAGGACAAGATATGAATTGATCTTACTCAAGCATTTTCAGACTTTACTTGGCTAAAGTAAAGTAGACGGGAATATCACCCTATGTTTATATCCAACAAAAATATATATCCTAACTCACAAGTATTCATTACAAGTGCTTAGGCTAGTCTTTTATCAACAAAAAGCTTGCTGGAAATTCACTTTTTATGTATTTTTCTGAAAATATCAGTTGCTGAAATAAATGTAAGAACATAAGTAAAGACACCAAGATCGTAATCAATATAGATGAGACATAAATCAATCCCTTATTTCATTCTGATTCACCAAAGAGTCATAGTCTTTACAAAACTTCACACAAAAATATTGGACCAAAGTCAAACTTAGAAATCCCCGATGGAACATACAAAAGGACCTCTGACAGAAAACCAAAATTGAACTCTAAAAGATGTATCAACTTGCCACAGATTGTTGCCCATTTGACTCTGCACAATAGCCTTTATCAATCATGAAATTTAATTCACAAACAGACAAGTCTACACAGACTATCAAAGATAGATCAACACCTCTGAAGAACAAGTGTCTGAATGATTTGATTCAACCCTAAATGTTGCTCTCTACAATAAGACCCTACTATCACAAAAGACAATTAGGCTATGATGAATATATGAATGAATGAAAAATGAACCATCTCAACAGAACTCAAAGAGCAAACCTTAGCACGCTTTGTGCTTCTATCCTCCTCTTGTTCCTCCCCTTAGTTCAACTTTTAAAAATTTAGAATTGGTTAGAGTAGTTGAACTAACTTATTAGTTAAGCTAACATAAGTCCTTAAGTAACTTTAGTTAAGGAAGGGGGGAAAAGTAATAATCATAAATTTTCTTAGCTGTGATCAATATCAGAACAGGGGGTGAAAAATGAATATGGGATATGTGAGGGGGTTGTAATTAGTGGAAAATGAGATAATGAGAGGGAAAAAAAACATTTACTATTCATGAGATCAATCAAGCAATTCATAACATCAACCAACAATCAGATGACTGAGTAGCAATTCCTGTGTATTTAACTAGTTCATTGTCCAATAATAAAATATCCAATACAACGCCATTACAGAACACAAGTACTTCACAAAATTTGTAAGAGGTTCTGTTCCTTTTATTCATACATTCTGCATGTTATAATAGTCAACAACAACACTCAATCTGTAACCATTAACATCCATCATTTCCATACATTTCCCCAATCCACATCTGTATTTGAATGTAGTGTTTCCAAAAAATAATAATGAAGACTCTACTTTTGTTATTAGAGCCAATCGAGATCTTGTAATGATATCTGTTACCATACATATATATGCAGTAGAAAAATCAAAATGATCAAGACCTCACACATCACGCTTGAAAGGCAATTGACTATAACTAACAGTCACTATTTAGACAAAGGCTATGCAGAAGCCATTTTTCGAAACCCTGTAACCATGTCACTGTGTAACAAATATCTCAGTGTGACTTAAAAATGAGCCAAACATCCCACACAATTGTCATCAACAGTGATCAATTTCAAAAAGACAAACCCACTTAGAATTTGGGGGTAGCACTAGGCATACAAAGCAAGCCATCCATATTATACGTGGTGCACAATTGAGAGGATTCCATGGTGTCATAATTCCCATAACCACACAACAATATATAACCATGCTATAACTAAAAAAAAAAAAACTTCAGTGTGGGCCATTTATTAAGTTTCCTGTGAGTGACCAGGCTGCACACATTCAAGTGTATTCTACTAATGACAAGAGTTGTAGTAAACATATCGAATCCAAACTTCTAATTCTCAGAACATCACCTATAGGACATGACATGCGTGAACCACACCAAACCCCTGTGACAAAAAAAATGAACCAAATAACCAACACGCCTGTCATCGACAATGATAAATTTGCAATCAATAACACACTTAAATCTTAGTGGATATCATGAAAACAAGTCATCCATACTATGCACGGTGTGCAACTGAGAAAACTTCATGGTGCAACAATCCTGCTAATCACACAACAACATACGACCACGATATAACTCAATAAATCGTGTCGAGCTATTGATTTAGCCAATCGTGATTGACCAAGATGTGTGCACTTAGGTTTATTCAACCAACAACGAAAGATGCAATGGGTATACCCAATCCAATAATTTACTTTTCAAAACACCCTATACAGAACGTGACCCACGTGAGCATCCCCCATATTCGTAACCAATGCCAACCATCAACCGAAACATAAAAAGTGTGAATATTAGTGACTGCATATCAACTAACAAATGCCACTGTGGTATAGGAACAACCAACCAAACAAGCCATGGTAGCTATGCATAACTAGACATCCAATCGACACAGGGTAGGGGCCCTTCCATAAAAATCACTGAGTTACTTAGCATAAGGCGGGTGACTGTGACCTTAAAAAGCAGATAGCAATGCAAGGCTTATGTTAATATCACAGAGGCAGTGACAAGAAGCCATACCAACATGATGGCTATACGACCCATGGGTGAGCCCATACTCAAGGTAATAGACCACAATAACTGGAAACCACTTGACAGGCGTGACAATTTCCCTATGCACCCCAGCCTGGAGGGTTAAGGGTTTTCACAATAGCCTTCACAGGAGGAATGAAACTAAATTCAGTGAGACTACGAGGCCGAAGGTGTATGCACAAGGGGATGTGGTGCTTGTGGACGAGAGACAGTCCCTTGGCAAGGTTGAAACAAGAAAACAAGGCTCTTAATTAAACCCAATAACCGTGAAGACAATCATCTAGCCAACAACCCTTCAACCAACACGCAATGGTAATAAGGAAATATCACTCAGGAAGATTAACAATCCAATGGATTTAACTGATGAAAGTTGAACCATCTATTTTCCATTTAAATCCAAAAATCCACACAGTTGCAACACTTAGGACAAACACAAGCCCACACAACTGAGCCGAAATCATTTCATAACTAGAGTGAAGTCAAGAGTGGCCAAAAGGGACATACCTATTAATCAAAATCCTTAAGATGAGGGGTGGATGAGCGGTTTCACCTTGCTAAAAATCCAAAACAATAGGTTGACTAGGGTGGCGACCAACAGGAAGGGTAAAGTTGATGTGTAGTAAATGCACATCGCCTCCACCCTCATCTCATTTAATCCATAGTACATGCCAACGAGCCTTCCATTAACACCATTAATCAACCAGTGCATCAATAGTATCAATACATTTAAACCATAGAATAATCCAAGTTCACATAATAATTCAACCAATTGCAATCACCTTGTCAAATGCGGCACCTATGTTTTCATTTCTGATATAACTCAAATAAATCGCTTGACCACAATACAGTCTAAACGATCATGTATAGAATCATCACCAAATAGCGTGATCAACATCAACCCGAAACATAGCATAATCACCATGAAAACGTAATCCATCACTTCCATGAGCCACCAACGTTATAACATATGTATATCAGCTACTGATCCCTTTAAGAAATGCATAACCAATGCATTATCACCTTGCCAAATGCGCCACGAAAATTTCCTCCATATGCATATAAAATGTAACTTAACAATATTTCATAACCATTTCTTTGTTAGCTAGGACTTAACCACTATCAACAAATAATTTCATGCATATAGTATCGTAGAGCTAAGTCTCTTTTTTTGCCTTTTTGTAATTTTCAAAATGCCTTTTTGTAATTTTCACTAACATTTCTGTTGTACAGGCGAGAAGAACAAATAGCATAAATGAATAGCAGGTTGTAGAATCATGAAGGAACAATATCTCAAAACTTAACTGATATCAACGACAACCATATTCTCATCAACCATGTAACTTTGTAGCGCATTATCGTAACATTGAAAATGAACAGACCTGATCTTCAAAATTTCAAGGGGGTCCCACCTACTAGCATTATTTAGTCTTATATAATAATAGGCTTAGCAACACTTTGCGGGCGAAATTACGTTGACGTTTTCAATCATCAACAAACTTGCGACTCCATAGGGAAATTTGTTTCTAACATATTAGAACTCAGAACTCATGGTTTCACAGACCAATAATAGTAATCTCAATAAGACATGATTCAAATGATTATGAAACAGGGGGAAGTGAGTGGATTTAATGGAAAGATGACCGAGAATTTGGGAATAACTCATGAAAAGTGTTAAGTATGAGGGGTTTTACCACTGTATGCATAATCATAAGCTCTTAACTTGAAAGAGGAAGCTTATATTTTTTCTCTTAAGATCTTAATGGATGAAGAAATGGCAAGTAGAAGAGGGAAACAACCAATCCCTCGTAAGATAGCAACGAAAATATGTAACAAATTCAAGGGCCCTTCAATGGAGAGATCATAGCAGCTGTGCAAGCTTGATTGTTATTGACTAACAATGCTTTGTAGGAGTGTCACTGTGGAAAAATTGATCCAACAATATAACTTGACCGAATACTAAAAGATGATAAAGACAAAAATTGCAACAGAAGTAATAATGCATAAATTAAAACAACAACAACAAAATACAAAAATAAAACGTAGCAAGAAAAAAAAACAAATCAAAAGCAGAAACCAAAGTGTTGTAAAGAAGAAAAAGAATCACAAAAATTGAAAACAAAGCTAAAATACTAGTATACAGAAGATTCAATTAGCAAAGAAAAATTTTCATGCTGGTCCCTCACAATATTTCAAACGAGGACTGCTAATGGTGTGGGAAAACCATTGTCTCTGCAATTCCTTTAAAATTTATGAGTTAGTGTCTAAGACAAAAGTAATCCAGAAATGGCCCAACACTTGAAATCCTGATGTAGCTATCAACCCTTTGACAGATACGATTAAATCATCAAGATAAGCATGGAGACTGACCAACTCATCGAAAGTTGTGTGTATAGGCCTTCTCAAAGCAATACTTGTATCAAATAAGCCAGAGGGCAGGAAATTGTAAGACATAGTATCATGATTAGTAGTGGAAATGGTGTTGTGATAATTTTCCCCTTCTACCTTGATTTTATTGTAATCAAACAAACTGTCAAGTAAGGGCTCTGAGTGTAACTCTACAACCTGTTGCAGAAACATTCTCATATTGAGAGGAGGGAAAGGATTTCTTATAATTTCTTACCTGAAAGTTCGAAGACTAATGCAAGTTTTGAAATTGTCAGGGGTCTTCGAAGTAGGTTCCCAATTTGAAACCCCTTCAGGGTGGACAAAAGAAAACATTTCAATTCTTAAGGAATTCCTCAAATCCCTCTGAAAGGTTCCTTCTAGTGTAGAGTTCACAAGTCTTTGTTTTTTCCTAGTTCTTTTCATAATGTGCTGAACAAGACCTAGATCAAAACCACGAACACCCGCATTAAACCAAGCAAAAACCTTTCAAAATCCACTAAGTAATTCAACAGATTTCATTTCTTCTTTATCCGAACCCTGGATATTTTTTTTAACGTTCGAGGATGATCCAAGTGTCCTAATGTTCATGGAGATGGTTTCAATCACCTTCAGTTGTGATTCCTCTTCCTTTTCTTTCTTTCCTCCAACACTCAAGGAAAACGAAACCTTGAGAGGAGTCAAGCCTTCAGGAACTTCATTATTTTCTACAAATATAATCTTCTCAGTCTTGAGAGGTTCATTTTGACTGACAACACAAATGCTTTCATTGTTAGGGATGGCCTTCCAGAATATTTCATTCTCAGAAATGTATGAACGATCTAGAGATTGGAGAGCACAATCAGGCTAGTGAGGTGAGAGCTATTGAGTAGGAGAGGCTGCGAAGACAACTAATCGATCAGCTATTGAATTCAACTCCTTCCTAACATGAGTGATGTTAAAAGATAGGATATTCGAGACAAGTTCTGAAACAATTTGGGAATATCGTTCCATCAACTTGTTGCTAGGAGAGCATGTCTTACGTGTCAGGTTCACAACAAGCTCGAAATTTTTGAACACTTAAAGGTGACCACAACCAATATTAAGGGTGTTCTCGATGCCTAACATCAAAGCTTTGAATTCAGAGGCATCGTTTGAGAAAGAAAAATCCAACATGTATGATAGATTATGAATATTTCCTGCATGGGAAACCAAGATAATACCAGCCCCATTACCCTCATCTAAGTGTGAACCATCGAAGTGCATACGCCACAATTCATCCTCTAAATCAATTCTTTCAAAAGTAATATTATCTTCTTCAGCGAATATGGAATACACTCCTAGGTCTTGTTCGATATAGTTTACACTAGATTGTAGAACACTCTCTATGTAGGGTGAAATTCTTCCTTCTTTAAGGACTATGATATTCTTTCCATTCCGAGGAATAGATAAATGTGTCCTGTCGAGTGAGAGGTATCCACCTGTTAAGGATTTCCAATCTCTCCCCAAGATAATCGAATAATTTCTTACAAGAATATCATTCACCTGAATGCTGAGGGTTGTCCTTATCTCGGGATGAGTGCATAAAACCAAGGTTACATCCTTAATCTTGCCTATGGTCATTTGTTGCAGACTATTATAGGAAAGTATGCTTCTGACATTTTCGTTTGTACAAGATAAGCCTAGATCTTCCATAATAATCTCCAACATGACACTTGGGCCTGAACCGCCATCAATGAGGCAACAGTGGGAAATTTTATCCATGATATTTACATAAATATAAAAAGGAGGATTTTTTATAGGGAATCTGAAGTTATGTACACCTACTTTATTTACAGAATAATCCTCTTCACTTACCTCTTCGAAAATATTGTCTACAATGAAATATTTTCCTTCCATGAATTGTTTCAGATGCATATGTTGTTCAGGGATGGCAACCATGTCTAGGAGG
>ML778999.1:597292-611016 GCA_009831015.1 Picea engelmannii | reverse complement strand
GGAGTGATTCCTTGACTCTCAAGAACTTTGGAAACTTGGGGCATAACAATGGTTGAAGATGAACTCAGGTTAGAAGAATTGTGAGGAGGGTCAAATTTGCCTTTTGGGGCATAGGCTTTGTTCCTAGTATTGATGACCATGACATCTTCTGGCTTGGCAAAATATAGGACATCGATAGTGGCTTCTGGTCATTTACCAAATATCTTGTCTATGGCACTCTTCCTCACCTCACATGTGGTTTCTTTGTGGTGTTCCTCGCAAAAGTTACACCAACTCCGAGGCAGGATAGCCTTTGTCTGGAAATGATTTTCAACTAGAACTCTAAAAGGAGGAGTAGAAGAAGATGGAGGTCCAGGGGTGAGTGGGTTGACGATATCTTTCCGCTTCAAAGCTATCATACAGTTGTTCATATCTTGGATTAGCTATAAGAGAGCAGACATATTTGTCTGTCTAACTGATTCTTCCTGGGGTAGACCAGTTCGTTCAAGATGTTCCTCATACTCTGAACAAGTGTGTAGAGTGGAACCGAGATTATCAATGGCCTTTTATTCAAGCCTGTGACGGTAAGGAGAAGGCAATGGATTGTAGTAATGCATGAAGGCGGCTTGGTTCTGGGGGTAGATAAGTTCGAGGATTTGATTATACAACTTGGTAAAACATAAGTTGAAGGACCTGATCGTCTCACCATCTTTGTAAGTGACGTTGTTGTAATCCCTTAACTTCTCAGCAGGGATTTTGGATTGCCCATAAGTGGATCAGAACCAATAAATCAGTTCCTCCCAAGTAGACAAGATCTTAGGAGGAAGGTCAAAGAAATCGGCCGTAGCCTTTCCTTCCAAGGAATTGACAAATAGGCACATGCAAGTGTCAGATACCCACTACGCACATCAAGCTTTTTAGTTGATTTCTCAATGATCAGAACCCACGAAGTCCTACGGGGTTTAGCGAGGGGCAAGTTTCTCTCTTGGGGTCTTGTCCACGTGGCCCTATACGGTGTCCACACACTTAAGCCAGCCAAGAGCTTAACGGCTTTTCGTGATTCGGGGAATCGCGATACACGACTTCTACCCTTCCCCATTCAAATCCCCGAAACTTTCGAGGTCTCCAAAGTTCCCTCCAAAGGGTGATCGACGGTAGTAAGCCTCCCTTGATCTAACAGCATGGATCCTTTCGGGGTTTCTATACTTGGGAGTTCGGAGTGCAACAACTCCAAGACTCTTCGTCATTCAAATCCCCGAATTCCGACATGGGAAGCAATGCAGTCGTACTCCCAAGCATGTCCGCTCACAAGGTCGTTCAATCAGTTCGTGGGCCGAAGCGGCTCATTGGATTCCCTGTCACGGCCCTTGCATATGACCGCTACTCTTTCCATAATGGGAAACACATGTACTTTCGAGTTTCAGGGTTTCATGATTCCCGATGTCAAGAGTTCTCTATTCTCTTGAATCCTCGATCTCTAATGATCCAATTCATCGATATGGTCTCTTATGTATTAGCCCTCCTAGCTAAACCCCTGGCCCATGTGACCACTATCTCACAAGACCACAGCCTTATCCCCTGTCGGGTTTTCGGAATTTCCAAGGCCGAGATGTACTCGTCCTCAGGATTCGCGATCCGCAGAATCCTGATATGCCGATATAATGACAACTGGCCCTACAATGGATGCTTTTCACTTTGTCGGGATTCCGGACTTCGGAATTCCGAAGTGTATGGGATTCTTGTCCACAAGATTCTTGATTTCCCGATGGATGACTTTCCTTTCGGGACTTTTCCCACATGCTCCGATTGCCGCCACGCGTCCTCCTAAGATGGACGGTCCTGATCTCTTCTCGTGATTTCAGAGTTTCCGCTGCCGAAATACTCCGACAACTTGTCCCTTCGATCTCCGAATTGTCGACGAGCTGCTGATCTTGCCCACGTGTCCTCCTAAGATGGATGGTCCTGATCGCTTCTCGTGATTTCGGAGTTTCCACTGCCGAAATACTCTGGCAACTTGTCCCTTCGATCTCTGAATTGCCGACGAGCTGTCGATCTTTCCCACGTGTCCTCCTATGATGGACGACTCAGATTGGTTTCGGGATTTTCACTATGAAAATCCCCGACCTCATGTCATCGTGTCTCTCGACTTCACGAGTGTCGATATCCCGATGGCCACGCCTCTCGTCGGGACTTTCAACCTCCTGTTCACGAGGGCTTAACCCTCATGCATCTCTGAACAGATCCAATGATTGTCGATTTTTTTCTAGCTAGGATCTAACGGTTTAGATTTGTCCCACGTCGCGCATTCTCCCTCTACTTCATGGATGTGGAAAAATCAACGGTCCAGATGTTCTCCTAGACCTTGGGGGTCTATGATCTCGATTTCCTCACTATTCACGAAGATAGAGAAAAAGGGGCAAGGTATGTAATGCCCTTGTTTCTTTCGTCAATCTAACGGTCGTGAATGACCATGGTTCTTCCGACCATGGATGATTTTAGGGGCTAAATTTCCCTCATGGGATAATTTTCCATGGTTTTTCCAAAAACGAGATTCGCTATTTTAAAAATGATTCGCCCAAATTCTATAGGATAAAATGATTTTACCTTAAAAATTGCCAAAATTTTATAAAAACTATATAAAATCCTTAAAAATTTGAATATTTTTACAAAAATATCGCCAAACATTTATAGTTGGCATATGAAGGATTAGTAAGATTAGTCGAGGTTTCTACATTTAAAAATAAATTTCCATCCTTAAAATCATCCATGCTTTCGACGGAATCTCGTTCGTCGATCGATACTCATCCCTACGCTGCTACTTCGGGATTTTAAGAGGGTCGTTCCTCCTCATACAGGGTTGTTAAGACTTGCACTTCAAGTCCTTTTTCCAGGCTCTTGGTAAACCTTTCCAAGGAGGAAAATCTCTGTGAAGAGATCTATTTCGGGGCATTCCGGGAGACAGACAAGGGGAAACAAATTCCCAAGGATGGAATGGAAGTCTGACTTGGTTCAACTCATGCATAATTAAATTTATTTATCAACATAAGCCATGCGTGGTCTTTCTGTTATAAGCATATATCTATCATTTCTTATCAAAACACTGCACAAACATTCTTATACTGTAATCGTTCACAATTTCACAGTTCTATGAGCATATATGTCAGTATATGAATTTCAAGATGCAATATGTAAAACACTTATCAGAAATAACACCAAAAGTGAGTGCAACTGCTGAGAGGGGTGCTTGTTTCCACCCAACCGTAGGCTTAGCGACTCCCAACGGATTTACCACTAGCCACCCCCGAGATGAGACCACGATGCTGTGAGACTGTGTCTCTCTGTCTGCCAGTGACCAAGAGCGAGGGTTGCAATCCTCCCTCTCTGCTATCACTCACTCTGCATATCGACAGAGTGCTCCCCTCGTGTTTTCCCCCGCAATCGCTTCTACCCCATGCCTTATCCTCTTGCGAGGTTGTGTGTGGCACGATTACCCTCACGCTGGTCAGTCATGATGGCTTTACGGATATGCAGTTCACCTCCCCATCCCTCATTAAGCCATCTACCTACCAGCCTACGAGTCATTTAATTCAGGCCAGCGAGCCGCTTTTGGTTCTTCGGGCTAGTGGAGTCCAAATACGGTATTAGTTCTCGGTGGAAGTTAACGCCACCTTTCCAGGTGCCTTCCACCGCCATCGTGGTCTCTTTTTCTGCACATCCCCTCTCAACAGTCTTGCAATAAAATTCAAAATTTTATTCACATTCATTGACCTTTTCTTCAAGGTCCATTTACATCACATATTCACATTTATGAGTTTGCCATAGTTCTTGGCCAGTCCCATTATTTTTACAAACTAGGGGAAACAGGGTGTTACAATTCCCTCCCCCTTAAAAGGAACATCGTCCTCGATGTTCTTATCTACTAACATGAATTGCATGTACAGAAGTAAACAAAATCAGATATGCCTGTCTCATGGCATCCTCCATTTCCCATGTAGCCTCATCTGGGCCAAAATGTTTCCACTGCACCTTGACCTGTGAAATGGTTCTATTCCGGAGCGGGGTTTTCTTTCTGTCCAGTATGCATTGGGGTTCTGGTAGAAATTCTCCCTCCAGTTCCACCTGGATCACATACCAGTCAATTATATGATTAGCATCATGTACATATTTCTTTAATAATGAAACATGAAAAACATTATGTGCTTTTACGGTGGGAGGAAGTGCTAGCCGATAGGCTATAGGTCCCACTCTTTCTAGAACCTCAAAGGGTCCACAATACCAGGGTGCCAACTTGGCACAAGCTCCCATTCTCAGGGAACTCCTTCTGGGCTTAATTCTAAGATACACATGGTCTCCCATTTTGAACTCTCTTGGAGTTCTCTTTTGATCAGCATAACTTTTCTGTCGGTTCTGAGCGACCTTCAGATTTTGTTTTATCTGAGTCACTTGCTGTTCCATTTCTCTCAGCATGTCAGGTCCAAAAGAAACTCTATTTATAGGATTACTCCAGCTGATCGAAGTATTACACAGCCTACCATAGAGGACCTCGAAGGGACTCATCTTTAAGGATGCTTGGTAGCCGTTGTTGTAGGTGAATTCTACCAATGGCAGGTAGTCTTCCCATTTCCTGGGTTGATGCATTACATGAATCCTTAACATATCTTCTCATATTTGATTCACTCTTTTTGTCTGTCCATCAGTTTGAGGGTGATAGGTGGTACTAAACAACAATTTGGTCTCTAAACCCGCCATCAGTGATTTCCAAAAATTTGAAGTAAATTTTGTGTCTCTGTTAGATATTATCTCTTTCAGCATACCGTGCACTCGGAACACCTCTTTCATGAATACCTGGGCGATATCTATCGACTTGCAGGTCGATTTGATGGGGATGAAATGAGGAGACTTGCTCAGTTTATCCACCACCACCATAATGGCATCATTCTGTTTGGTTGAAGTTGGTAATCAAGTGATAAAATCCATGGAGATGGTTTCCCATTTCCATTCTGGAATGGGTAAAGGGTGTAATAGTCCTGCTGGGTGTCGATGTTCTGCTTTAATCTGTTGGCATTCTATGCATTGGGCCAAATATTTGGCTATGTTCTTTTTCAATCCAGGCCAATAAAATTATTTCTGGGTGGCTGTGATCATTTTCTGGTATCCTGGGTGACCAGTGTATGGTCTTTTATGTAGTTAATCCATGATGAACCTCTTCAAGTCATCACGATTTGGGATGTACATTCTATCTCTGTAGGTGAGCAGACCTCCTTCAGTCATCTGGTAGCCTTCATATTTTCCTCCAGCGGGTTCTTGCTGTAGGTATAGGGTCACAGTCTGAACGAAGGAACATATTTCTTGTGCATTTCTGACTCTGTTCTTGACATCTGTCTCGCAGGTACTCACCGTTGCTAGGTGAATTGTTTTCATGCTTCTGCTAAGGGCATCGGCCACCCTATTTTCCTTCCCTTTGATGTGTTTGACTTCAAAATCAAATTCGCTAAGGAGGACCATCCATCTAGCTTGTCTAGCATTGAGCTTTGGTTGGTCGAACAAATACCGTAATCCACAGTGATCTGTCATAAGTACAAACTTTCTTCCCAAGAGGTAATGCCTCCACATTTTTAAGGCATGCACTATGGCAGCCAATTCTAGATCATGAGTCACATAGTTGACTTCATGTTCATTCAATTTTCGGGATTCATAGAAGATCACCTTTCCTTCCTGCATAAAGACTCCTCCGAGCCCTTCCTTACAGGCATCTGTGCACACAAGGAAGTCAGCTTCTGGGTCAACGATTTTCAACACGGGTGCATGGGTTAGTATATGTTTCAAGGTTTGAAATCTTTCTTCACATTGCTGTGTCCACATGAATTTTGTCCCCTTCTTCTGGAGGGCAGTGATTGGACAACCGATCTTGGAGAATCCTTTTATAAATCTCCTATAGTATCCCGCCAATCCCATAAAGGATATAATGTCTGAGACATCCTTTGGGGTAGGCCATTCCATGATAGACCTGATCTTGTCAGGATCTACTGCTACCCCTTCCTCGGACAGAACATGTCCCAAGTAACGTATTTGCTTCTGAAAGAAGTCACATCTGCTGAATTTAGCATAGAGTTGATGCTCTCTTAGCACTTACAGCATAAGTCTAAGATGCTCTTCATGTTCTTCTCAATTCTTAGAGTAGATTAAAATGTCATCAATAAAAACTAGTACAAATTTATCTAAAAATTTAATGAGTACATTGTTCATTAAGCACATGAAAGTGGCAGGGGCATTGGTTAACCCAAATGGCACTACCACAAACTCATAGTGACCATACCGTGTTTGAAAAGCATTTTTATGGATGTCTTCACCCTTGATTCGGAATTGATGGTACCCCGACCTCAAGTCAATCTTTGAGAAAATAGACGCACCTCCCAACTGATCGAATAGATCATTGATCCTGGGCAAGGGGTACTTGTTCTTTATGGTTAATTTATTAAGTTGTCTGTAATATATGCACAGTCTAAGGGTGCCATCCTTCTTTTTCATAAACATGACTGGTGCTCCCCATGGGGACACACTGGGTTGAATATAACCCTTATCCATCATTTCTTTTAATTGCAATTTGAGTTCAACTAAATTAGGTGTGCTCATCCGATAGGGTGTCCTAGACACCGACACTGCTCCTGGTGCGAGTTCTATCGAGAAGTCAATGTCTCTTCTCAGAGGTAGACCCGATACCTCTTCCAGAAACACATCTCTGTATTCCCTCAGGATAGGGTGATTGTCAGGGCTTGGTTTAGCACCTTCGATTATTTTTAACACCTGTATTTCATATAGGGGACATCCCTTTCGGCAATAATTTCTCATTTGCAGGGCTGATATTTGTCTCACCGAGACCGGTTTTCGAATCCCTTGAAGGGTTATCCTTTTTCCTTCTTTGTTCACAGATTCTAAGGTTTTATGGGAACAGTCCAATTTGGCTTTATGGGTGGACAGCCAGTCCATACCAATCAACAAGTCGTATGATCCTAGGGGTAATACGTTAAGGGTTGCTTGGGTGGGGAATTCACCCAACATTAACTGGCAAGCTGGTATGGCCTCTACTACCTTTCTTTTGGTGCCAGTGGCTATCTGTACCAACCATGGCTTGGTTTACTTCTATGGCTGTAGTTTACACTTATCAATAGCTCTAGGGGCTATATAACTCAAATTTGAACCAGGGTCAATCAAAACAAACACTAGATGGTTGAAAATCATACCTTCTATTTCCACCACTGAAGCTTGGTGGTCATCTTGGTTATTATCCAAGGCTGCATAAATCTGTGGCACACTCCTTGCCACATCATTGACTGTGGCAGCTTCCTGCATGTTATAAACTTTTCGACTGCTTTGTTTTCGGTGTGGACAATCTCTCAAGAGATGCTCTTCTCCGTAACCCCAACATTTCAGAGGTTCTTTCTTTGGGTTATTAGTTTTCACTAGTATAGGTCCAGAAGTTTTATTTCCATCCATTGAGGAAAATTTCTGTTGGAGTACACTCCGGGTTGGAAAGTTCATTCTGGGGTTCTTCATGTAGCTCTTAAATCCCGAGGATTTGATCCCATTCTTCTAAAATCTCGAACCATTCTTCTGTTTCCAGTCTCCACGAGACTCTGCCCGATGTCCATATTGTTCATGACAATATGTCACTTTTCGAATAGTGTCTTCTAAGGTCTTTGGCTCGTCGAATTCTATTCGGTTCCGGTATTCCTTGGGTAGCCCACTGATGAAGCGTTGTGCCTTCGCCTTCTCTGCTTTGATGTAGGGTACATATCTCAATAAGTCAAGGAATTTGTTGACATATTCCTCTAGAGTGAGCTGCCCCAGTTTGAGTTCATAAAACTCCTTAGCCTTCTCGTCGAAATATCTTTTCGACAAATACTTCTTCCAGAAGTACTTCTCAAACCGTTTCCAAGACAGGTACTCCTCGCGGACCCCTTTCATGTTCTTAAGATCTTCCCACCAGATGGAAGCTTTTCCATTTAGATTGAAAGTGACCACTCGGACCTTCAAATTTTCTAAAAAGTCATGGACTCTGAAATATTTATTCAGTCCAAGTAGCCAGGCCTCGGCTTCCTCTCCCTTCTTTATCTCGCCGTCGAAGGAGGGAGGTTTGGCCTTCCTAAATTCCTCAAATTTATGACCCTTGGAAGTCTTTTGCTTCTTTTGTTTTCTTTGAGAATAGGAACTGGTCCTGCTGCTGGAAGAGCCTTCTGAATCACCAACTTCCTTCTCAGTGGAATCGTCTGGCACTGGTCCTTTACCTCTGCGGTGGACCTTTCTTGACGTGCTTCTCTTAGTATGGCCACTGACATGACCATGATTCTGCATCTCAGGTTCATTCTGCATTTGTCGCTGTAGGTCAGATAAGATCTGCAGTAAAACTGCATTAATTTCGGTTTGCTTTTCTTGTTCTTTCATCATCCTTTCATTGTTAGCCTTGCAGCTTTGCAATTCAACCATGAGACTCCTCACAGTCTCGGCTAGGTCTGGAGGGGTTCCTATTGCTCTTCTTTCGTCAGACTCTTCGTCTCTGTTGTGGGAGACTTCTTCCACCTCTTGGTGAGTAACCATACTCTGCGTCTGTAGATTCCCGTGGCTGATCGTCCGCTTGAGTGAAAAGACAAACGCTAGTTATTAGTCAAGAGTTAAATTCATTTTTATAATTTGCATAATTTATAACTCTTTCACATGCATACACAGTCGGGTTCTCGTCTCCGAGTTTTTCAATCCTGGGAAAGAGAGTTACGTTAGGGGGTTACTCCTCGTAGGAGTACTTCAAACAGAGCTTATGCGCGACTCATGCATGAGCCCAGTCAGGTTGATTGTTGTAACCATGCTCTGATACCACTTTGCCAGATACCCACAACGCACATCAAGATTTTTCGTTGATTTCTCAATGATCAGGACCCCCGAAGTCCTACGAGGTTTAGCAAGGGGCAAGTTTCTCTCGTGGGGTCTTGTCCACGTGGCCCTATATGGTGTCCATGCACTTAAGCCAGCCAAGAGCTTAACGGATTTTCGTGATTCGGGGAATCACGATACACGACTTCTACCCTTCCCCATTCAAATCCCTGAAACTTTCGAGGTCTCCAAAGTTCCCTCCAAAGGGAGATCGATGGTTGTAAGCCTCCCTTGATCTAATGGCATGGATCCTTTCGGGGTTTTGGTACTCGGGAGTTCAGAGTGCAACAAATCCAAGACTCTTCGTCATTCAAATCCCCGAATTCCGACATGGGAAGTGATGCAGTTGTGCTCCCAAGCATGTCCGCTCACAGGGTCGTTCAATCAGTTCGTGGGCCGAAGTGGCTCATTGGATTCCCTGTCACGGCCCTTGCATACGACCGCTAATATTTCCATAATGGGAAATGCATGTACTTTCAGGTTTCGGGGTTTCTTGATTCTCGATGTCAAGAGTTCTCTATTCTCTTGAATCCCTGATATCTGATGAGCCAATTCATCGATATTGTCTCTTACGTATTAGCCCTCCTGGATAAACCCCTGGCCCACATGACCACTTTCTCACAAGACTGCAACCTTATCCCCTGTCGGGTTTTTGGACTTTCCAAGGCCGAGATGTACTCGTCCTCATGATTCACGATTCGTCGAATCCCGATATGCTGATATAATGACAACTGGCCCTACAATGGATGCTTTTCACTTTGTCGGGATTCTGGACTTCGGAATTCCGGAGTGTATGGGCTTCTTGTCCATGGGATTCCCAATTTCTCGATGGATGACTTTCCTTTCGAGACTTTTCCCGCATGCTTCGATTGCCGCCATGCATCCTCCTAAGATGGACGGTCTTGATTGCTTCTCATGATTTCGGAGTTTCCGCTGTCGAAATACTCCGACAACTTGTCCCTTCGATCTCCGAATTGTCGACGGGATGTCGATCTTTCCCACGTATCCTCCTAAGATGGATGTTCTTGATCGCTTCTCATGATTTCAGAGTTTCCGCTACCGAAATACTCTGGCAACTTGTCCCTTCGATCTCCGAATTGCCGACGGGTTGCCGATCTTGCCTACGTGTCCTCCTATGATGGACGACTCATATTGGTTTCGAGATTTTCACTATGAAAATCCCCGACCTCATGTCATCGTGATTCCCGACTTCATGAGTGTCGATATCCCGATGGCCACACCTCTTGTCAGGAATTTCAACCTCCTGTTCATGAGGGCTTAACCCTCATGCATCTCTGAACAGATCCAATGGCTGTCGGTTTTTTTCTAACTAGGATCTAATATTTCAGATCTATCCCACGCCACACATTCTCCCTCTACTTCATGGATGTGGAAAAATCAACGGCCCAGATGTTCTCCTGGACCTTGGGGGTCTATGATCCCGATTTCCTCGCTATTCACGAAGATAGAGAAAAAGGGGCAAGGTATGTAATGCCCTTGTTTCTTTCGTCAATCTAACGGTCGTGAACGACCATGGTTTTTCCGACGGAATCTCGTCCGTCGATCGATACTTATCCCTATGATGCTACTTAGGGATTTTAATAGGGTTGTTCCTCCTCGTACAGGGTTGTTAAGACTTGCACTTCAAGTCCTTTTTCCAGGCTCTTGGTAAACCTTTCCAAGGAGGAAAATCTCTGTGAAGAGATCTATTTCGGGGCATTCCGGGAGACAGACAAGGGGAAACAAATTCCCGAGGATGGACTGGAAGTCTGACTTGGTTCAACTCATGCATAATTAAATTCATTTATCAACATAAGCCATGCGTGGTCTTTCTGTTATAAGCATATATCTATCATTTCTTATCAAAACACTGCACATACATTCTTATACTGTAATCGTTCACAATTTCACAATTCTATGAGCATATATGTCAGTATATGAATTTCAATATGCATTATGTAAAACACTTATCATAAATAACACCAGAAGTGAGTGCAACTGCTGAGAGGGGTGCTCCTTTCCACCCAACCATAGGCTTAGCGACTCCCAACGAATTTACCGCTAGCCACCCGTGAGCCGAGACCACGATGTTGTGAGACTGCGTCTCTCTGTCTGCCAGTGACCAGGAGCAAAGGTTGCAATCCTCCCTCTCTGCTATCACTCACTCTGCATATCGCCAGAGTTATCCCCTCGCATCTGCCCCCGCAATCGCTTCTACCCCACGCCTTATCCTCTTGCGAGGTTGCATGTGGCGCGATTACCCTCGCGCTGGTCAGTCATGATGGCTCTACGGATAGGCGGTTCACCTCCCCATCCCTCATTAAGCCATCTACCTACCTGTTACATGTCAAAATTGCTCAGCTGGATAAGTGTCGCATTGTCCCTCTCAAGTGTTGTAAGTGTCGCATCTTCCCCACAACTTTCGCAAGTGTCGCAAGTTGGTCACTAGTGTCGCAAAGGACGATCAGACATACTGCCATGTCAATGACACTAAAGGGGCACTTATAACATCTCACATGACTGATTTGAAGGAGGAGAACTGATCTACTGAAGTCAAACAACCTTTTTCCATCTGAAAGCACCCAAAAAACTGAGTTTTGGAGAGGAGCGCTCCCCCTTACACTATCTCGGAGCGCCGACGCTCCCCAATACACTGTCAGGGAGCGTTATAATGCTCCCCTGGCCCTTTTGAGGGAGTGCTATAGATTTTGAGGGCGTTGGCGCCCCCTAAAGCTTACCAGGGAGTGCTACAGCGCTCTGATGGCCATTTTAAGGGAGCGCTACCTATTCTGGGTGGTTGTTAAGCTGTTGAGATGAATGGGGGAAGCATCTTTTCATTCTTGGAAAGCAGTTGGATTCGAATCCCTAGTCCAGCCATGATCCTAGGGCAGATCCTCAACTGAAGGAGGAAAATCCTCACCTTCCCCAAGGATATCTCAAGTGGTTGAAGCCTCTCCAAGGCTATATAAGCAAGATTTCTAATGGTGAAAGGGGAATGCAAAGAGAGAATCATACCAAAATTATGATCTCATGAGCGGTATGGGATGGAAAATGCAGAATTACACCAAACTTATGATCTCATAAGTGGTGGGGGAAGAATTGGATATGTGAAACTTATGATCTTGGAGGAAACTTACAGTCATCCGAAGGAGATTGATCAGTGAAGCTGCTGTTATCCAGGTTTTGGACCTTTCAGGCAAGGGTTAGACGAAGAGGACTTGACGAAGATGTCGCATTCGCATCTACGATTGTAAGTACTACTGTCGTTATTCTCATTAATATGACACGCTTGGTCTGTTTCTTTCTAGTTTGTGTCTGATGTTACATGAACTTATCATTCAACGGTAGATCTATTTTCAAGCTAATATCAATAGAGTAGGAAGTAGTTGTATCTTGCTTTGTCTGCAGAACTCAGCGAGGAGCAAAAGATTGGAGCACAACTCGGAGCGTGCAGGGACAAACGTCGATAACAGGTACTTCTATCATCCTTCCTCCTCATGTGTTAGTTTATATAGATTTGAAAGAAATTCAGTGTCCACGTTAAGCATTTTTCTGTCTAGGGTTGAGGTCAAGCTCTAGAGGTCGATCTACTTGTCCGCAGGTAGATTTTCCTACAACAGAAACTGGCGACTCCACTGGGGAGATAGCCTCAAATTCGAAACCTCTTGTTTGGATTTTTCTCCTCATTGACCTTGTTCTATCCCTTGATTGTTTCAGACCTGGTTTACCCCTCTTTTGATTAGTTTCATGAGCTGATTGGCCCCTTGTCCCATCATACTCAGCATACTTGTCAAGTTTAAACTTCAATTTTTGAAATTTCTTGACATTTCTGGAACTTTTAGACCCTGGCGCCCCTGTCCTAGTGTTAACAGAGCACCAGTGCTCCTAAAGGCTTTGCATAGAGCGTTATAACCCTCCTTGCCCTTGGCAATAGAGCGCCAGCCTCCTTTGCCCCAGAAACCTTCCAAATTTGCATTTTTTTGGATTTCTGCCTCTGTGTTCTTCTGCTGAGTGATCTTGAGAGTCAGTTTTTCTTCCTTTTAACCTTGATATCTGTCTTTTTGAAGGATAAACACCTTGTCGATTGGATCTTGCAGCCTTCTTCACTATTTTTCATTAGGTTTTCCCTGTTGAGTGAAATTTGAGATTTATGCATTGTTCTTCTCTCCTCATCAGTTGAGCGAAAAACCTTGGTGAACGTCATCAAAGGCCTATAGACCTCTTCATTTTGCTTTGAGTCAAGGTCCTTGTTCAATTTTCTCTTTTTGGGTGTGAAATATTTTGTTTTCTCTTTGGTTGTTTCCTCTTTTTCTCTTTTTCACTTTTTCGTTTGATTGATACGAAGGGTGTATTGTTTGTATTACTCTTGCTTATGCTAGTTTGGTTTTCATTTATACCAAGAAGATAATTAGTAAAGATAAGCATTGTGATTGTATTGATAATCATCCATACGCAAACAATAAAAGATATCTTCATGATTAATTGAGCATATTAGAAGGCATTTAAAAGTTTTTGCATTACATCAGGATTTGATTGAGTAAATAATCGTTTGAGGGCATCATAGTTGTGCTTGTTAGTGAAAGAACTCTCTCTCTCCCTTAGCTAGATGTTCATCGAAAGAAAATGATTGCTTATCATGCTTGATGCACTCTTTGGGTCAGAGTCTTAATTGCATTCGTTTCACTTCCATGCACCCCTTTTGCGTAAAGAACAACCACTAAAATCAACGTTAATTAAAAATCATCTAGAACTTTTTCTTTGCTAGAATCCTCCACCAACAGTAGAATAGGTGTAGTACTTTGGATCAGGGTTGTGAGCAT
>ML778999.1:571443-592066 GCA_009831015.1 Picea engelmannii | reverse complement strand
AAGGGGCACTTATAACATCTCACATGACTGATTTGAAGGAGGAGAACTGATCTACTGAAGTCAAACAACCTTTTGCCATCTGAAAGCACCCAAAAAACTGAGTTTTGGAGAGGAGCGCTCCCCCTTACACTATCTCGGAGCGTTGGCGCTCCCCAATACACTGTCAGGGAGCGTTATAACGCTCCCCTGGCCCTTTTGAGGGAGTGCTATAGATTTTGAGGGCGCTGGCTCCCCCTAAAGCTTACCAGGGAGCGCTACAGCGCTCTGATGGCCCTTTTAAGGGAGCGCTACCTATTCTGGGCGGTTGTTAAGCTGTTGAGATGAATGGGGGAAGCATCTTTTCATTCTTGGAAAGCAGTTGGATTCGAATCCCTAGTCCAGCCATGATCCTAGGGCAGATCCTCAACTGAAGGAGGAAAATCCTCACCTTCCCCAAGGATATCTCAAGTGGTTGAAGCCTCTCCAAGGCTATATAAGAAAGCTTTCTAATGGTGAAAGGGGAATGCAAAGAGAGAATCATACCAAACTTATGATCTCATGAGAGGTATGGGATGGAAAATGAAGAATTACACCAAACTTATGATCTCATAAGTGGTGGGGGAAGAATTGGATATGTGAAACTTATGATCTTGGAGGAAACTTACAGTTATGATCAATGAAGCTGCTGTTATCCAGGTTGTGGACCTTTCAGGCAAGGGTTAGACGAAGAGGACTTGACGAAGCTGTCGCATTCGCATCTACGATTGTAAGTATTGCTGTCGTTATTCTCATTAATATGACACGCTTGGCCTGTTTCTTTCTAGTTTGTGTCTGATGTTACATGAACTTATCATTCAACGGTAGATCTATTTTCAAGCTAATATCAATAGAGTAGGAAGTAGTTGTATCTTGCTTTGTCTGCAGAACTCAGCGAGGAGCAAAAGATTGGAGCGCAACTCGGAGTGTGCAGGGACAAACTTCGATAACAGGTACTTCTATCATCCTTCCTCCTCATGTGTTAGTTTATATAGATTTGAAAGAAATTCAGTGTCCACGTTAAGCATTTTTCTGTCTAGGGTTAAGGTCAAGCTCTAGAGGTCGATCTACTTGTCCGCAGGCAGATTACCCTCGCGCTGGTCAGTCATGATGGCTCTACGGATAGGCGGTTCACCTCCCCATCCCTCATTAAGCCATCTACCTACCAGCCTGCGAGTCATTTAATTCAGGGCTAGCGAGCCGCTTTTGGTTCTCCGGGCTAGTGGAGTCCAAATACGGTATTAGTTCTCGGTGGAAGTTAACGCCACCTTTCCAGGTGCCATCCACCGCCATCGTGGGCTCTTTTTCTGCACATCCCTTCTCAGCAGTCCTGCAATAAAATTCAAAATGTTATTCACATTCATTGACCTTTTCCTCAAGGTCAATTTACATCACATATTCACATTTATGAGTTTGCCATAGTTCTTGGCCAGTCCCATTATTTTTACAAGCTGGGGGAAACAGGGTGTTACAACACGTGTCATTGTCGTTAGACCCTATATTATGACAAGCATTCAAAAATTCCACTAGGTGTTCATTAGTACTAACAGTGTTATTTCCTGAAAACTTAGGCAAATGCTCTTTAAACTTCAAAAGTGGGTGAGTAGCAGGTGCTAGGTTAAGGGGAGAAGACACATGCCATGGTGTGGTCATGGCATCTTCTTCGAACTGAAAAAGGCCATACTTTTTAATGAATTTGGTGGGGTTTGTAGTAGATTGGACCGGGATATGGTGGCTGTACAAGTTACCAATCACTGATGACGATGAAGATTGGGCAGATGGAGCACTCCCAGTTCCACCAGAGCTACCACTAGATGCCATTCTGTGGATGACAGGTGAGGGAAATAAAGACGAGCTGAATGAATCAGATAAAGTTCTCATTAGAGCACTTTGTTGGGAAGATAACACAACGTTTCTCCTTCCTATTTCAGTAATAGGATTGATTTCAGGTGACAAGCCTCTTCTTCTTTTAGAAGCAAGAGAATCTAAGGACATGAAAGAAAGGAAAAAAAAGAAACTAAAGGTTATTGCTGATTTCTGGGCTGCCTACGTCTAGCTTCCAATTGTTCTTAGACACTAATATCTCTTTCAATTCCTGCCCAATAATGGTTAAGCTCAACATGGGTCCTAGCAGTGTCTAAAATAGTATGAAACATGTTCAAAGCAATGATGGTCTGGTCTTGGAGACCGAGCTCAAGATTGGGTTGTCTTGCAACAAGAACAATCATGAATAACAAAAAAATCGAGGAATCAAAATAGAAAAGAAAGATGTATCGATGAAAAATTGAGTATAGAATTTAACCAGCAAGATATCGAAGATTTCTCCAGTATGGTCGCCAAATAAATGTTGAGGACATGATATGAATTGATCTTACTCAAGCATTTTCAGACTTTACTTGGCTAAAGTAAAGTAGACGAGAATATCACCCTATGTTTATATCCAACAAAAATATATATCCTAACTCACAAGTATTAATTACAAGTGCTTAGGCTAGTCTTTTATCAACAAAAAGCTTGTTGGAAATTCACTTTTTATGTAGAAAATATCAGTTGCTGAAATAAATTTAAGAACATAAGTAAAGACACCAAGATCGTAATCAATATAGATGAGACATAAATAAATCCCTTATTTCATTCCAATTCACCAAAGAATCATTGTCTTTACAAAACTTCACACAGAAATATTGGACCAAAGTCAAACTTAGAAATCCCCGATGGAACATATAAAGGACCTATGACAGAAAACCAAAACTAAACTCTAAAAGTTGGGTCAACTTACCACATATTTCTTCCCACTCGACTCTGCACAATAGCCTTTATCAGCCATAAAAGTTAATTCACAAAAAGACAAGTCTACACAGACTATCAAAGATAGATCAACACCTTTGAAGAACAAGTGTTTGAATGATTTGATTCAACCTTGAATGTTGTTGTCTACAATAAGACAATGCTATCACAAAAGAGAATTAGAGTATGATGAATATATGAATGAATGAAAAATGAACTATCTCAACATAACTCAAATAGAAAACCTTAGCATGCTTTGTGCTTCTATCCTCCTCTTGTTTCTCCCCTTAGTTCAACTTTTAACAATTTAGAATTGGTTAGAGTAGTTGAACTAACTTATTAGTTAAGCTAACATAAGGCCTTGACTAACTTTAGTTAAGGAAGGGGTAAAAGTAATAATCATAATAGGTTCATAATTAAATAATAACTAATAGGTGGGACTCCCTTGTGACTCCCCAATTACAACAATCATTACATCATAACATAATCCATTCGTTAAGCAAACACACCCCTTATGTCTCCCTTCAAAACATATTTTCCTTTAACCATTTTAGCTCATAAAACTTGAAAATAATTCATACCAATACTCATATATCCAAAATAAAACATGTTGTCCAAAATCCATGGAGTCCACTGTCATAAAACAATAAATGACATAAAAATTAAAACCCATATTTTCCAGTCTGTGAAGAAACCCTTCCTTGGTTGCTGCTGTCACCTCCCGATTTCCTTGAAATTGCCTTGAGTTGGGCAAAGCCTTTAGGATTTATCTCAATAATCACATGGGAACAATCATCCCTCAGATGCATCCACGAAGACACGGATTTGTCAGAGTCATTGGAGGGTGAGGAAGGGGTAGCGACAACCTTTCCTTTATTAGATGCATGGTGGGATTCAGTCTTCAATCTCTTGCTGGCATGGGAGGATTTCACTGGTGAGTGGTTAGGGGCATCTTGGTAAATAGGGTTCAAAGGTGGGGGAGCATGCAAGGTTAAGTTTGGCTAGCCACAGTGTTGGGATACTGTCGGGTGAACAATCTCCTGCCACCCATCATTTTCTAGGACTTCAGGCTGTAAAGAGACATGAGGAGGCACATGTATACCAGGGGCTTGAGGGGCTTGGAAGGGAGGCCTTTCAGGCCTCAGTTGGACTATTCCCTATCCAATCCAATTAAATAACCCGGCGTGGAACAATTGGCCAAGCTCTTCAGAATCAACATAAAAATGTATTGAGAACCTAGGCCTCCTTGGGCCTTGGTTCCAGTTACCTCTACCTCTGTTTCCTCGGCCATGGCTTCCCCGACTGAAAAAACTCATCCTGCATATGTTAACAATTAGAAAATAGTCTTTTAAATAACCATGCATGACAACTCCTTAAAAATACGAAATAGATTTGGCTCAGAATGTATCAGGCTCATACAATCCAATCCATACAAATTGTTCTAATGTTAATCAATGAGCAGGGGGGTGGAAAAAATGTTCAGGGATACATGGGGGGTTTGTAATTTGTGAAAAAATGATATAATGAAAGGGAGGAAATATGGTCACTGCTCAATGATAACAACAATCAACTCTAAGAAAACCAATAAACCTCACTGCAATCCACACAAAATTCTGCCATTTCTATTCAATATAACACATAATTTTTCTTAGTTGTGATCAATATCAGAACAGGGGGTGAAAAATGAATATGGGATATGTGAGGGGGTTGTAATTAGCGGAAAATGAGACAATGAGAGGAAAAAAAAAATGTTTATCATTCATGAGATTAATCAAGCAATCCATAACATCAACCAATAATCAGATGACTGAGTAGTAATTCCTGTGTATTTAACTAGTTCACTATCCAATAATAAAATATCCAATATAGTGCCATTATGAAACACAAGTACTTCACAAAATTTGTAAGAGGTTCTGTTCCTTTTATTCGTACATTCTGCATGTTATAACAGTCAACAACAACACTCAATCTGTAACCATTAACATCCAACATTTTCATACATTTCTCCAATCCACGTCTGTATTTGATAGTGTTTCCAAAAAATAATAATGAAGACTCTACTTCTGTTAATAAAGCCAATCGAGATCTTGTAATGATATCTGTTACCATACATATATATGCAGTAGAAAAATCAAAATGATCAAGACCTCACATATCACGCCCGAAAGGCAATTGACTATAACCAACAACCACTATTTAGACACAAGCTATGCAGAAGACATTTTTCGAAACCCTGTAACCATGTCACCGTGTAACAAATATATCAGTGCGACTTAAAAATGAGCCAAACATCCCACGTAGATGTCATCAACAGTGATGAATTGCAAAAAGACAAACACACTTAGAATTCAGGGGTATCACTGGGCATACAAAGCAAGCCATCCATATTATACGCGGTGCACAACTGAGAGGATTCCATGGTTTCATAATTCCCATAACCACACAACAATATATAACCATGATATAACTCAAAAAAAAAAATTCAGTCTGGGCCATTTATTAAGTCGCCTGTGAGTGACCAGGCTGCACACATTCAAGTGTATTCTACCAATGACAATATATGAAGTAAACATATCCAATCCAAACGAACCGAATAACCAACACGCCCGTCATCGAAAGTGGTCAATTTGCAATCAATAACGTGCTTAAAGCTTAGTGGAAATCATGAAAACAATTCATCCATACTACGCACGATGTGCAAATGAGAAAACTTCATGGTGCCACAATCCTTCTAATCACACAGCAACATACGACCACGATATAAGTAATTAAATTGTACCGAGCTATTGATTTAGCCAATCGTGATTGACCAAGATGTGTGCACTTAGGTTTATTCAACCAACAACAAATATGCAATGGGTATACCCAATCCAATAATTTACCTTACAAAACACCCTCTATAGAACGCAACCTACGTGAGCAGCCCCCATATTTGTAACCAATGCCAACCATCAACCCAAACATCAAAACTGTGAATATTAGTGACTGTATATCAACTAACAAATGCCACTGTGGTAGAGGAACAACCAACCGAACAAGCCATGGTAGCTATGCATAACCAACCATCCAATCAACACAGGGTAGAGGCCCTTCCATAAAAATCGCTGAGTTACTTAGAATAAGGTAGGTGTCTGTGACCTTAAAAAGAATATAGCAATGCAATGCTTATGTTAATATCATAGAGGTAGTGACGGGAAGCCATACTAACATGATGGCTATATGACCCATGGGTGAGCTCGTACTCAAGGTAATAGACCACAATAATAGGAAACCACTTGACAAGCGTGACAATTTCCCTATGCATCACAGTCTGGAGGGTTAAGGGTTTTCACAGTAGCCTTCAAAGGAGGAACGAAACTAAATCTAGTGAGACTCTGAGGCCGAAGGTGTATGCACAAGGGGCTGTGGTGCTTGTGGACGAGAGATAGTCCCTTGGCAAGGTCGAAACAAGAAAACATGGCTCTTAATTAAACCCAATAACCGTGAAGACAATCATCCAGCCAAAAACCCTTCAACCAACACGCAGTGGTAATAAGGAACTATCACTCAAGAAGATTAACAATCCAATGAATTTAACTGATGAAAGTCGAACAATCTATTTTCTATTTAAATCCAAAACTCCACACAATTGCAGCACTGAGGACAAACACAAACCCACCCAACTGAGACGAAATCATTTCATAACCAGAGTGAAGTCAAGAATGGCTAAAAGAGACATACCTGTTAATCGAAATCCTTAATACGAGGGGTGGCCAAGTGGTTTCACCCTGCTAAAAATCCAAAGCGTGAACACAACAACAAGATCAACAATAGTCTGACTAGGGTGGTAGCGAACGAGAAGGGTAAAGGTGGTGTGTAGTAAATGCATGTTGCCTCCACCCTCATCTCATTTACTCCATAGTACATGCCAACGAGCTTTCCATTAACACCATTAATCAACCAGTGGATCGATAGTATCAATACATTTAAACCATAGCATAATCCAAGTTCACATAATAATTCAACCAATTGCAATCATATATGTGTCCCATGGGTACCAAATATATGTATCCCATGGGTACCATAATATGGGGTGTCCCATTGATTTTTGTTAATAAAAAGGATGGAAATATGAGGTTGTGTATTCCCTTTAGAAAACTTAATAAGGTTATTGTAAAGAAAAAATATCATTCTCCAAGGATTGATGATCATTTTGATGAGTTAAAGGGAGCAAAGATATTTTACAAGATTGACTTGAGATCAGGATATTATCAAATGAGAATCAAAGAAGAAGATACTAGCAAGACAACCTTTTGGACAAGGTATGACCACTATGAATTTGTAGTGGTGCCCTTTGGGTTGAAAAATATGCCCACTACATTTATGTGTCTGATGAATGTGGTGTTCAAATATTTCCTGGACAAGTTTTTCATTGTATTATTGGATGACATTCTTATATATTCCGAGTCAGAGGAGGCACATGAACAACATTTGAATGGTGCTACAGGTATTGAGAGAGCACCAAAAGAATATGGCATAGCAATGGATCCGAAGAGGGTTGAAGCAATCAAAATTTGGCCAAGACCAACAAACATTTCAGAGGTTAGATCATTTATGGGTCTAGCTGGTTACTACAAAATATTCATTGCGGGATTCTCCAAGATTGCACACCAAATTGTTGATGCAAGTAGAATTGGAAATGTACTTCCACATTGGATTGGTGTCTAGCATGTGGAAGTCATCCAAAGTCTTCTAAATGTGAGACTTTACTTTAAAAACTAATTATTAAATTAAAGTGATTTTATTAGTGAGTTGATTTTTTCTAAGGAAAATGCTTTAATTAGAATAAGTGAATTAAATAATAATCGTTGATCTTATGTGAGGTGAGAAGTAATTTCAACTGTCAATCACTTTGGAGATTAGGGTTAGGTAATTACTCAATCTTACAAAATAAAGGCCATTATAAAGGATAAGATACCCTTTGGTGAGATAACAAGGTCAAACTTTTGGTGAGAGACCAAGGTGGGACTTTTACAGAGAGATAGAAAATAAGGAATTTTGCTAGTGTGAAGTTAGTTGAGAGTGCATAAGTAAAGAATGAATTTTCCTTACACATTGTATGAGTGAGTGAGATCTCATACAGAGAGGGTGAAGAGTATTTAATCCAAGTGTTGATGCAAAGAGTGTTGGATCATAGAGAACTGTGATTCAAGATCGTGGCTAGGTGGAGAAGGAATTCCATCTAGAGATCATACATGTCAAGGAGAAGAGAGAGTAGAGGCATTTGTAGGTGGGATTCAACTGATTGAAGCCAGAGGAAAGGGTAGTACCGTATGAAGGTTTCCCTATAGTATTTCCATACATGCATGCATGCGCTAGTGGAGACAGGAACATATACGTGGGTGAGCTGAGGCATAGGTGCATATACCTTGAAAAGTGTGTTGTTCCAGGGCCGCACAATAGTATAGACTTTGACAGGTTTTTATGTAGTTGTATTTCTCTCAGTGGGTCATTATCCCTATTATGGGAGCCCTAATTTGACCATAATAAAAGCATCTAAGTATTGGTGTTCCCTTCGGGGTTTATCCAAGGATTTCTACCCAAAAATATTTGTGTCTTGTGTGCAAGATTTTCGTTTCCTTATTTATGGTTTCGGTGTAATGTTTAGTTGATAAATCAGTCGTTCTTTGATTCAATAAGTGATTTATTTGGAATTAACTGTCGGATGCTAGGTTGAGGGGTAAAATCAACATGGTATTAGAGCACATCCTATGAGAGCAAGACATATCTCAGATCCATAGTCGTTGGAGGAAGATCTATCAGATCTGTAAGGATATCTTGTCAGATCTATGACCAACAAATGGAAATCAAAGCACAAATTTTAGGGAAACAATAGTACTAAGGAAAAACTAGGGTTCTGCAGGTTTATGGTGTTATACATAGATTACAGAAGGAACATACACGTACATACTTGGGCCTCTTTGAAGACAAGAGTGTATACATGGGGTTCAATAAGCACATATGCATACATGCATGGGTCTCATTAAGAGAGGTTGCATACATACACATGTTAGAGTGGTGAAATGCGCATACAGGTCCGTACATGATAGTATAGGGAAATTTTGTTTAGCCAGGGTAGATTAACAAAGTCTGGGCAACAAGAAATTTATGTTGGGTGGCTTGTTGAGTAATGAAATGAGGCTAGGTGACCAACAAGGAGATCTTAGATAGGTGGAGAAGGACTTCCATCTAGATATCTAAAGCCACATGAGGTACATAGGAGCAGAGATGAACTTTTTCTCACTTAGGAGCAAAGAAAGACTTTTTCTCAAGTGCTTGGGTCACAAACGACTATGAATCAAGGGGATATCATATGGGTGAAGAAGGAATTTCATCCAGAGATCAGGGGATGCCAAATCTATCATTGAGAGTGACAAAGGACAAGGAGTAGATATATTTGAAGGTTGAATAACTAAGAGGGATTTAACCTTTAGGTTCAGATGGGAAGGAGCATCCTTCCAAGTATGTCTAGAAGAATTCATGGTATGAGATGGCCATGCATGATGCTCAGGAGCAGGAGGATTCTAGGAGCATGATCAGAGGAAAGTATTCAAAGACATGTCCACATGAGATGGAAGGGATAGATTCTATTTGAGAGGGAGCATCCAATCAAGTGGATTGGACAATAACCATGGTAATAGATCATGTAGCAAAGACAAAGCTAACTACAGGTGGGAGAAGTACATTGATTTCTAAGCGAGAGTGTTGATGCATGTAGCATTAGAAATGTACTTTCACATTAGCTTGGTGTCTAACATGTGGAAGTCATCCTAGTCTTATAAGTATGATACTTTACTTTAATTAAAGTAATTATTAAAGAAAAATGATTTTATTAGTGAGTTGAGTTTTATTTAAGGCAATTGATTTAATTAGCATTAGTGAATTAAATAATAGACACTGATCTTAAATGAGGCGAGAATTAATCTCAATAGTCAATGACTTTGGAGATTAGGGTTAGTTCATAACTCAATCTTATAAAAGAAAGGCTAGGGTAAAAGAGAAGATACCTTTTGGTGAGATACCAAGGTCAAAATTTTGGTGAGAGACCGAGGTGGGGCTTTTACACAAATATAACAAAGAAGAAATTTTTCTAGTGTGAAGTCACTTGAGAGTGTAGAAGCAAAGAAGAAATTTTGCTTACACATTGTATGAGTGAGTGAGATATCATAGAGAGATGGTGAAGATTATTTCATCCAAGTGTTGATGTAGAGAGGGTTGGATCATGAAGGAGTGTGATTCAAGATCGTGGCTAGGTGGAGAAGGAATTCCATCTAGAGATCATACAGGTCAAGGAGAAGAGAGAGTAGAGGAAGTCACATATGGGTTTCAGCTAATTGAATATAAAGGAAAGGGTAGTGATGTATAGAGGTTTCCCTACAATATTTCTATATGTGTATGTGGGCTCTAGTGAGGACATGCACATATACATGGGTGAGCTGAAGAACATGCACGTATACCTCAAAAATTGTGTTGTTCCAGGGTCGTACAATAGTACATACTTTTCCAGGTTTGTTTGTAGTTGTATTTATCTTAGTGGGTCATTATCCCTATTACAAGAGACTTGATTTGACCATAATAAAAGCATGTAAGTATTGGTTTTCCCTCAGGGGTTTTTCCAGGGGTTTTTACTCGAAAATATTTGTGTCTCATGTGCAAGATTTTGGTTTCCTTATTTATGCTTCCACTATAATGTTTAGTTGATAACTCAGTTGTTCTTTGATTCAATAAGTGATTTATTTATAATTAATTGTTGAGTGTTGGGTTGAGGGGTAAAATAAACATGGTATTAGAGCACATACTCTTAAAGGAATCTAGATCTCACATCCATAGTAGTTGGAGGCAGATCTATCAGATCTGCAAGGATATCTTGTCAGATCTATAACTAGTAGGCATAAATTGAAGGAGAGATTTTAGGCAAACAACAATGCTGAGGCAAAACTAGGCTTTTGTAGGTTTATAGAGTTGTATGTAGGTTACATAAGGAACAACCGTGTACATACATGGGCCTCTTTGAAGACAATAAAGCACATACAATATATTCTATATTATGTTTACAATGACATATGGACCCCTTCTTTATTTATTTTTCCGTAGGCCAGATGTGCATCAACTATGCAACACGCACAAGCACATTTCACACAATACAATACTTAACATTGAAAAATTGTTAATGACATGTACAAGATTAAACTGCTAAAATGCCTACAAACGCAAAATATTTTCCAAGTTTAACAAAATTTGTTATGAACAATGCCACATAACACTTTCTACTGCAACAAACTTGTACTTTTCTTATAGAATATCTATTTTCATTTGCACAACACTTCGATCCAAATATCACAATTGAAATGCATCAACAATGAGTAATCAACCCCACAACAATTGCATGATCCTATGGAACTCTAAAAGCAGTAGAACATGGCATAATACATTTAGTTGGTTGAGAATCACACACATAAAGCATAGCAGGATCCTAACAGGTAGTACAATATTTAACACCCAGGATATTTGGCATTGTTATATGGAAGAAAATTCCTCAAACACCTTGAAATTTTCTGATGTCGGATCTAGCATATGCAAGAAACACAAATCATTCCACCTCCACAGTCTGCTCACCTATATTTTCCTCCCTCGTGTTCTCCTCATAAGTATATGGCTCCTGTAGTTGGGATCGCTAATTCTATTTTCAACCATTGTGTGGATAATTCATAGCACTCGTTGTGGAACAATTCCACCCTTCTGCACCTTCATATTTGCAATGGCTCTAGGCCGGGGACTTTGATATCCACGTAATTTGCATGATGATCAAGTCATTTATGGAAATCTTATCTGAGAAAAACAATGACTAATTAGAACCTATGCGAAGTAAATGTTGTGGTTTTCTATGATATTTCTAATGCTTTCTATTAATCATTCCCCGTAAAAATCTTGTGTCAATGAAAATTTAGAGAAGGTTCATGGACAAATTTCCTTGCTAAAATTAAACAGTATGACATGGACATTAACTTCATAGAAGTTGCCACATGACAAGTACTGTAAATTGATGATTGGTATTGAATCTGTAGAAACCGCCCAATGAAATGATGCACTAACTCAAGATGTAACCATCTCTCAAAAAACTTGTCATCAAAAGGCTCTTTACCTAGCCATTTACAAGAAAACCTGATAGGCCAGTAGATTTGTAGATATCATATTACATAGGAAGTCATGGGTAGTACATAGAATATTGTAAACGATGTCACTCTCGCACAAGAGACACATGGACCACATAGCATTTATGACTATTGAAGTGTCAAGCAATATGATCCAGCTAGATCACAGACATACGACACACCTAGATAATTATGAACCCACATTGAGAAAAGGCCACCAAGAGTATGATGAATAGTTGGAACTACATACAAAATTAGAGGAACCTAGATCCAAATTTCAATGTACCAGTACATGAACACTGGTGCATGGAGCTGACACGAAAATAAGAACATCATTGCGACAATTTCTGGTTGTGTTTTGAACTATTTATACCACTTTCTAGGGCCATAGTATTCACAACCAATTTGAATTTATCCACAAATAGGGCTCCCACTAGCTGTTGATTGGGAAATTCTACTATCCACCCAACTACTAGGTCCATTTATTCCAGGAATCATAGTTCAACTGCAAAGTCCCTACATCCGTGGCTTCTCCTAGAAAACATGTGATTTACCACAACCAACAATTCATGCACACCGCTTGCCTCCCACTGTGTCATTCTCAAATTGACTGACATTGAGAAGGAAACTATTAGGAATGGGACCCAACATACATTTGATGAACAAGATCCCTAGTCGTTCCAAACATTTTCTTAAATTATGCTTCGAAGTTCCTATGCTTCGTCAACTCTCTCTATCAACATCTGTCGTGTGTTTTTCCATGGATCAACACCATTGTTGAACCCAACATGTCCATTATGCAGACTACCCCCTCTATCGATTGTATTTGTCCTCTTATTATTTGTTATAAACCAAGCCTAAGCAAATACGAGGATGACATTGAGCCTCTTTGTTGGAACAATTACCTTGTCCTTCCAATTTTCAAGTTCCTGAGTAATTGGGAAAAGTCCTAGCTACATGAATTAGGCCAACTACTGCTTGAATTTGTGGAATACAGGATGAATCACACCCACGCTTCATCGGTCCATAGGAAGACAAAGTAGAGAGAAGTTGTCATCCCAGACAAATGTAGACCAAATCCATATGCCACCTTCAAGACAACCTTACTCATTATAAAAGCTATCTGCAACTGGAAAAATAACCTAGAAAGATGGTTTGCACTTACTCAAGCAATGTGTAGGTATCCAATGTCCTAGCCACATTCACAATGTTAAAAATTTAACATAACATTTTTCTGACATCCCAACATGTCTTGAACTGGGGACCACTTGTTGGAGATAATTAACACACACCTATGATTTCTTTTTCCTAAGGTTTTCCCTACGTTTATTAGTCATTATCCAGTCTTCTACATTTTAGGGAGAATATTCATTTTCCTACATTTTAGGGGAATATTCTCTTCAGTTCACACTTCGGTTGGATCAGTTGAGTGGAGTCTTGATGCCACATTGGTTCCATCACCACGAAAAATTGGGATCATCACTGCTAATGTGCATTGTCCTTCGGATTATCACCAGAGTGGCGCATTACTAATGCTTTCAGTCAATTGATTGAGGATTGAGAGGCTAGTTGACTTAGACTAGGTGGAAGTTAACTCTTGTAAGAGCTGGTGTGTGTCCATATCACTCTATACCACCACTATGGTGCATTATCTCATGCATTATGGTGCATTAGTTCATCTATGAAGTGCATATCTATTGTACTGTATCATTCTTTCATACAATTAATACAATTATTTTATTCTCTCTCTCTCTCTCTCTCTCTCTCTCTCTCTCTCTCTCTCTCTCTCTCTCGTTTCTGTATTTTCTCATTTTTCTATAAACTATGTATGTCCTTTTCTATCTAGATATTATCTATGTGGTTTCATCCACATTCACATGGTATCAAAGTTGACAGACTTCTAGGAAAAAGACACACTAGTCTCTTTTTGCAGGTACCGAATATTGAAGACAACGAGAAAATGGAATTTCCAAAAGAATTAATTCTTACACCGTACAATTTCTTTGCATGGAAGAACAATATGGAATTGCATATTCTAAGGAGAGGATTATACAAGTTAACGATGGGCATAGAGACCAAACCCAAATCATCCATAGAAAAATCCAAGTATCTAAATCAGATGGATGAAGTGTATGGAACTATTTGCAGTCTCATTTCTCCTAAGCTCCTCTTTCACATATCCTCTTGTAAAACCCCCAATGAATTATGGACCACCATGGAAGGAATTTTTGGCAAACAATATAAGACGAGGGTGCATATACTCGAGGTGTAATTTCACTTTGGATCCAAAAAATTTCGACAATATCCAAGATGTTTTTACCTAATATAAGGATTTGTTGTCACAACTCAAGCCTTGTGGGGTTGATAAATCTAAGGAGGAGAAACAAATGGTTCTTACCATTCTTTCCAAACTTGTTCTAGAATACTCAATGTTTGTATCCACATTTCATTCAATTAGGCTCACCTCTGGAGCCATCGGTACCATGCCCTCTCTTGAGGTCTTTAACGAGTCTTTGATGCAAGAGCAGAGAAAGCTCATCAACATGGGAAAAATCAAAGGCTCAAAGGCGCATTCACTTTCTATGAAAGATGGTAGCAGTCACCAAAATCAGAAATCTAAAAACAAAGACAAAGGGAAGGCACATGCAAATCCAAAGAATGAAGGGTACTCAAAACCCTTCAACAATTCGTCCAGATTGAAAGGTAGAAAGGGAAGAAAAGGGGAGAAATGCACTTACTACCAACAAAGATTCCATTCATAATCCACATGCATGAAAAATCAGATAGATCAAATGAAAAAATTAATTCAAAAAAACAACCTTGGATATCGCATCCCCGAGGGTTCCAAGAAGAAGAATCTAGAAGATCAAAACCCCAAGAAAGGTAATTCTAGCCATGCTTTGATTGCCATTAACTTCTCTCCCAATGCTTGGATTGTAGATTCAATTGCATCACACCACATGGCATCCACAAAGAAATTATACTCTTCATTGGACACATGCAAAGGTCCTCCTATTCTGATGGAAGACGACTCTCTAGTGGAAGTCACCAACAAAGGGAGAGTTGAACTCACAAACGAGAGCTTCGAGAATGTGCTACACATTCCTAAAATCTCCTTCAATCTTCTCTCCATGTATCAGATGAAAAAATACAACACCGGAAAGAGAGTTATATTCACACTTGATGTTGTGGATATCTATGACATGCAAGCCAATTCCAAAGTTGCTACTGGTGAGGTAAATCACCAATCTAGACTCTACACATTTTCTGAATTTATTGAACCATATTCTGCATTACTACTTACGCATGCTGATGATAGCAGTAGGATATGGAACAAAAGGCTCAAGAATTTATATTTTAGATACATGCAAAAACTTAGCAAGCAAGGAATGGTTGAAGGTCTACTTGACATCCACTTCTCCAAAGGAATTTTTGAGGTATGTGTCCTTGGAAAACACCCTCAAGAGAGATTCGACAAAAGAAAGACTCAAAAGGCCTCCTCTCCTTTGGATATGATCCAAAATGATCTCATGGGACCTTTTATACATCCATCAAACAATAAAGCAAGGTACATGCTCATTTTTGTTGATAATTTCTCATGCTACACTTAGGACTTTCTTTCTCAGGCACAAATTTGAAGTATTTCAGCATCTCAAAGATTTCAAAGCCCTTGTTGAGACACAATTAGGAAGGAATATCAAAGTCCTATGAACATATAATGTGGGGGAGTATGTCAACCATGAGGTATATAATATTTGTCTTGAGGATGAGATTCAATTGTAGCACACAGTTCCCTATACTCTGCAACAAAATGGAGTTGTTGAGTGGAAGAATAGATCCTTGAAAGAGATGGCATCGTGCATGCTGCATGCAAAGTCACTTCCACATATATTATGGGATGAATAAATTAATTGTGCGAACTACATACAAAACATATATCCCCATAGATCTATCAAGGATAAGACCCCCTTCGAGGCTTGGAGCAGCCTCAAACCAGAAGTGACCCACTTTTGTATATTCGGTTCACGTGCATCGGCCAGGATTCCCTTTGAGAAGAGGAAGACACTTGATCCATAGAGTACATAGTGTATCTTTGTTGGATACCCAAACGATGTGAAGGGATACAGACTCATTGATCCCTCTATGAATTGACTCATCATTGAGCACAATGTCCAATTCAAAGAAAGTATCTCACATGCACCTCAGGAGTTGCATGCAGACACTTTTGTTCTTCCACCTGTAAGAGATGATGAGCATGGAAATGATGAATCTTCTTCAGATGAGAGTTCTGATTAAAAGGATTCAAATGATTCATATACTGAGTCAGTACAGTTAGATGTAGATTTAGTGCACGTAGATGCATAGCCACATTCGAGGCCCAAGTGGGCCAAGACTACTCTTCAGGATGCAAGATATATTGTTGGGGATCCATATGATACCAGGAGGACTCGATCTGATTTTGAGGAGCCTCCTCTTGCACTCACCACCACTAAACCTATGCCACCCAAACATATTTTCTTGGTTAAATATTTAGATCCATAGTCCTATGGCGAGGCTGCTGGGAATCCACCATGTAGCAGGACTACAACTCCCTCCTCGAGAACCAGACTTGGGATCTGGTTCCCCTTCCTTCAGGAAGGACACTTTCCAGGTTCAAATGGGTCTACAAGACCAAGAGCACAACATATGGACATGTTAGCAAATACAAAGCCAAGATAGTCACCAAAGGCTTTCAATAGGTTCATGACATTGAATATAATGATACCTTCGCTCCATTACCAAAGATGAATTACATGCACTTGGAACTTTCCATTGCAGTAGCTAAGGGATGGGAAGTCCATCAAATGGATGTGAAGAATGCATTCTTCACATAGATCTCTTTGAGGAGATATATATGGAGAAACCCTAGGGCTTCATGCATGATTCATCTTTGGTCTGTCAATTGAAGAAGTCCCTTTATGGCCTCAAGCATGCCCCAAGGGAATGGTATTCCAATATGGAATCCTACCTAATGTCACAGAACTTTGTACATTGTAAGTCAGACCCGAACATTTACATGCTCAAGAAAACTAATTAAATTCTACTCCTAGTTCTCTATGTTGATGATTTTATGATCACCGATTGCTTGAATTTAGTGATTGCTACAGTCAAGAGGATTTTGCATGGCATGTTCTTGATGAAGGACATGGGTCCACTACATTTCTTCCTTAGTCTCGATATCAGACATGATGCATCATGCATCAAACTGTCTTAGGCCAAGTGTGCATGATATCTCCTTGAGATATTCCACATGACAGATTGCAAGTCTGCCCCGACTCATTTCCTATCAGAAGTCAGACTTGAGGATGGCAGGGACACACCACTAGTGGAAAAAAAATTGTACAAACAACTAGTGGGGAGATAATTGTATCTCACACACTCTAGACCAGACCTCTCCTATGCAGTCAGAGTAGTCTCTCGGTTCATGCAAGAGTTGCATGAGATACATTGGAAGGCTACAAAGAATATCCTTCGATATGTACAAGGAACCATCACTTTTGGGATTCACTATGTAGCAGACTCTTCATTGGACCTCATCGAGTTCACTAATTCTGACTAGGTTGGTGACAACATTGATCACAAGTCCACATCTGGTTACTCACTTAGTCTGGGTTTCGGTCCCATATGTTGGTCGAGCAATAAGAAGGATGCTATTGACCTATCTTCAATCGAGGTCGAGTACATAGGGGTAGTTAACATAACCATCCTGGCTATGTGGCTACAAAGTTTTCTCACTGAGTTGGGCATTCAGTTTCACTGACCGATAGTCATTTGGTGCGACAACCAGAGCACTATGAATTTCTATAGAGATCTAGTTCAGAGGCAACAGACGAAGCACATCGAGATCCACATGCACTACGTCCTAGGCCTAGTGCACGAGGGGATCATCGACCTATAGTTTTTTCCTTCAGTAGAACATACTACATACATATTCACCAAGACCTTCACTGAGAAGAAGTTCCATTCTTTGCACAATCGTCTTTGAGTGAAGGACACAATTTCCTAACAACTGTCAGTTTTTTTTGATACATTGTACCTTGAGGGGGGGGGTTTCCCATGAGTTTTTCCCTCTTTCCTTGTTTATTTTAGCATGCCTTTTGTTTTCAAGTACATAACATGGCCTCATTTCCAGGACCCATTCTTTTATTTTCACCATAATGATGTTCATGGGGGTGTTGGAGATACTTCTCACACACCTATGGTTTCTTTTTTCTAAGGTTTTCCCTATGTTTATTAGTCATTATCTAGTATCCAACATTTTAGGGAGAATATTCATTTTCCTACATTCTAGGGGAATATTCTCTTTAGTTCACACTTCAGTTGGATCAATTGAGTGGATTCTTGATTCCACATTGGTTCCATCACCATGCAACATTGGGATCATCATTGCTAATGTGCATTGTCCTTGGGATTGTCACTAAAGTGGCACATTACTGACACTTTCAATTATTTAACTGAGGTCTGAGAGGCTTGTTGACTTAGACTAGGTGGCAGTTAACTCTCATAACTTTTGGTGTGTGTTCAGATCACTCTAGACCACCACTATGGTGCATTAGTTCAGCTATTCAACACATATCTATTGTATTGTATCATTATTTCATACAGTTAATAAAATTGTTTGATTCTCTCTCTCTCTCATTTCCATCTTTTCTCATTTTTTTGCAAACTGTGTATGTCATTTGCTAGCTAGATCTTATCTGTGCAGATTCATCCACATTTACACCACCAAGCTATTAATGTGTGAAACTTGCTAAGTATCAAATGTTAGTGTTAGAAATCTGTACCAGGGTATAATATATGGAAAAATAAGCCACCGTGCACTAGATGTCAACACTATCCTCACTTTCTCTTCTTGCTTCTCTATAACACTAACTACATCAAGCAATATTGCTCATAGATATAAATAAATAAGATCATATCGTTTCCAAAACTTGCTTCCCTTTGATAGATAAATGTTAAACGATAGGACAAGTACATATTAACAACACAAAATACATGGCCTAGAGCCATGCAACCATTGTTGAAATGAGAAAAGTACATAGCACAGTTCTATGAAATGTACTAGTTTTTCCTTGTATGTGTTATAATTTTCAAATGAAAATAATACAAACTATATTTTTGTTTTGCAATCTGTTGCGCCTTTTCTCAATTCAATGGTTATCTATTTTAATGCTATAATTTTATTACTTCATCAATGCACTATCATCTAATCAGTGCAAGTCCAATAATTTTGATTCAATACATTGTCCATTCACATCTAACACAAGGCTAGCACATTTGTGTAATTCCTAAATAATATTTGGTGACAATTTGTTCAGTTCGCTATAGAACATTCAATATGCAGATGCCTTGGAGTTGTGGACATCAAATCTTGAAAAACCTTGGATTTCCAACTTGTTGAGGAAAATATATGAATTGATCTTACTCAAGCATTTTCAGACTTTGCTTGGCTAAAGAAAAGTAGACGGGAATATCCCCCTATGTTTATAGACAACAAAAATAACATCCTAACATCACAAGTATTAATTACGAGTGCTTAGGATAGTCTTTTATCAACAAAAAGCTTGTTGGAAATTCACTTTTTATGTAATTTTCTGAATATATTAGTTGCTGAAATAAATGTAAGAACATAAGTAAAAGACACCAAGATGACAGTCAAGATAGATGAGACATAAATCAATCATTTATTTCATTCCAATTCACCAAAGAGTCATTTTCTTTACAAAATCTCATACATCAATCTTGGGCCAAAGTCAAACTTAGACATCCCCGATGGAACATACAAAAGGACCTCTGACAGAAAACCAAAACTGAACTCTAAAAGCTAGATAAACTTGCCACAGATTGCTACCCACTCAACTCTGCACAACAACCTTTGTCAGACATGAAAACTAATTCACAAACAGACAAGTCTACACAGACTATCAAAGATAGATCAACACCTCTAAAAAACAAGTGTTTGAATGATTTGATTCAGCGCTGAATATTGTTGTCTACAATAAGACCCTGCTATCCTAAAAGAGAATTAGGTTGTGATGAATATATGAATGAATGAAAACTGAATTATCTCAACATAAACTCAAAGAGAAAACCTTAGCATGCTTTTGCTTCGATCCTCCCTTTGTTCCTCCCTTTCCTTTTGTTTTTAATAAATTAGAATTGGTTGAAGTAGTTGATTAAAGACTCAACTAACTTTAGTTAAGGGGGAAAAGTAATAATCATAGTAAGGTTCATAAATAAATAGTAACTAGTAGGTGGGACCCCTTGTGACTCCCTTTAGTTCATAACAATCATAAAAATCTGATCCAGGTGGATATCAGGGGCCACCCACCTTTTCCAAATGGCTCAAAACAGTTTTTTGGCCATTTTGGCAATTTACTATTTTTAGCAGTTTTTAACTTCCGTGGCCATTTTGAGGCCTTAAACGACGTTTTTTGGGAAAACGGAGAGCAACATGGATCATAGATCAATGTTTCTCCAGCCAAAAGTTGTATTTCTCGGATAGATCTTTCCAACGAGCTATCATACGCCTAAAACGGAGATCGTATGCAAAAGTTACGACCCCGGGAAGTTGATGCACCAACTTACCC
>ML778999.1:550353-568804 GCA_009831015.1 Picea engelmannii | reverse complement strand
CTCCTAGGGTTAGGTTTTTGGATGTCTAGGACTTTTGGCATTCCTTTCTATTGTAAAAAGGCCTCCAGAGCCTCATTGTAACCATCTTCTCACGAATGCGAGTAGCCGTCACATCTCTTCTCAGAGATAAGCTGCCACCATTCTAGCGAGTCTTCACTCTGTATTTTTACAGTCTCTGTACATTTCTCTGATTAATAGAAATCGTGTATTACTGTATATTTGTGTTTATGGTTGCATCTCTGATACATTTATGTTATATTATTGAATATCTGCAATATCTCTATGCATTTCTTCATTATATCTCCGCTCTCATTTCGTGCCGAAAATAATCCGGATCACAATCATACCATAACCATTACTTAATCAAGACATACCTCCTTGTGTCTCCCCTTGACATATTCACTTTTAGTAACTAAAGGTCATGCAATTTGAAGTTATTTCAAAAATAATAATCGTATATCCAAAATAAACATGTTGTCCAAAGATCGCTGAAGTCAATTGTCATAAGACGATAGATAGAATAAAACTCAAAATCATATTTTCCCTTGTTGATGCTATTATCCTTTAGTTCTTCTTTTTGACAGAGGTGTGACATGCCTCTGATTTTAGACTTTTTTTTGAATGGTACATCCCTGCATGCATGATTGATTAGAAAAATGATCTTTTATTTAACCATACATGACAACTCTTTTAAAAAATACGAAATGGATTTTGGCTCAGAATGTATCAGACTCATGCAATCTAATCCATAAAAATTGCTTTACTGTTAATCACCGAGCAGGGGGGTGAAACAAGGTCCTGGGATATGCGAGGGATTTGTATTGTGTGAAAATATGATGTAATGAAAGGGAAAAGAAATGGTCACTGCTCGATGACCACAACAATCAACTGTAAAGCAATTCAAAAAAAACTTCCTTGCAATTCACCCAAGACACTGCTACTTTCACCCATTCTAACACATAAATTCTCTTGGCTGTAATCAATATCAGAACATGGAGTGAAAAAATGAATATGGGATATGTGAAGGGTTTGTAATGTAATGTCCCTTTCCAAATAGGAGCTCCAGAGAGGAGGCTTAATGGTCTAAACCGCCCCGTTAGACTATAGCCAGAGCCAAAGAGGGGTAAACAGGGTTACTAGAGGTCATTCCAGTCACAGGTGTTATATTCAGAAAGTGACATTGAGCTAAAAAGGGTTAAAAGCGCTTTTAAGTCATTATGAGCTAAAAATAGAAGTCAACAGTGAATTAGGGTTTCGGCAGTGATTTAGGGTTTTGGAAGTCAACAATGAATTAGGGTTTTGGAAAGCTATAAAGGAAGGGTCAGCGACCTAATTCATCATTATGCAAATTATGACTTGTCATTGAGGAGAAGAGGTGCATCTCAGGAGAGATAGTTCAGTGTATTTCAGGAGGAAGACACCGATTGGCTGATTTCGGTGTTGAAAGACACACCCTAGTCACCGGGAAGATCATCCAGGTCTTCCATCATTCTTCATTGATTCCACAGTGCTCCCATATTCCAGGTATTATCTTTTAGTTGCTTATTTGTATTCCGGCTAAGATCCTTTTGTCTGTTGATCTAGTCGAGTATTGTCAATTTATTCAGCCACATTCGGCCATTTTGTAATCCACAGAGATATCATAATACAAACTTTGCAGTCCTTTGTCATGTTTATTATTTGTATGATCATTTATATGCTGTAAACCTTTGATCCTACACACACATTAACAACATTTCCTAGACTAGCCAAGTCATGAAAATTACAGTGGTATCATAGCTTTAGTCCTACCAGCCTGTGACTAAAGACAATGAGTGCAGTAGAAGACCCAGAGGGCCGTGAACACGTAGGTGACAAATATATCACTTACAACAGTCATCATGAAAGAAGGCATAGGCCTGATTCCCCCCTTTTCCTCCTAGCTCAGAGGAAGAGGAAGAGGCACATAGAGAAGCAGAGAGAAGTGTAGAGCGTGAGGCTGAGCGCGAGGAAGAGAGGATGCTAGGAGACAAATATGAGAGACCAGAGGGCAGTGGCAAGGCCCCCATAGATCCAGAGGTACATTTCATGCAGGTTATCAACGATATGTTAGATAGTCAATGGACCATGTCTCAGTCCTTGGCACAGGTGGTTGATAGATTGGCTAGAGTGGGCACTCTAGATACACAAGTCCTGCATGCAGCACAGGGGAACTCGGGAGAAGGCAATAGACCCCAGTCACCCTCTCGTACATACACCTCTGCGAGTAGGATTCCCAGACCCGTGTTTCCCAGTTTCCAGAGGGCACCCTCGTTAGCAGCATCACCACCGATAGCATAGAGGCCACCCACTCATGACGATGAAATTGCAAAGTATAGGAGGGAGTACGTAACATTGGGTCATGACTTCCATCAGGACATGACCTTAGTTGAGTACTTTGGACTCAGACTCAGGAACCGCCCCAGAGAGACATAGAGGGGAGGATCACAATAGAAGTAGGGGCATAACCTCAATTTCATCCTAAAATTTGGGAAACTCACCATCCCTTCTTTCAACGGATCGTCCAAATACACCGCCAGAGCTTGGTTATAGAAGCTAGACACATATTACAAGCTCAACCAGATGACCAAGATAGAGGCCATTAGTTTCACGACCTTACACTTGGAGGGTGAGGCACATGAGTGGTGGTATCATGGACTGGTGACATTGGGTCACAGTCGCATCACTTCCTATAAGGAGTTTACAGATAGGCTCATGGACAGGTTTGACAGGAAGGATCCTAAGATACACTTCAGGGATCTATCCCAGTTGAGACAAACTGGCACAGCAGAGGGATTCATCACAGAGTTTCAACGAGTAGTCGTGGTAGTGACAAATATATCAGAGCCCAGGTTGATCATGCTATTCACAGAAGGACTCATCGAGCCTTTGAGAGGATGGGTAAAGGCATACATGCCTCCCATTTTGCAGGATGCCATCCTTCACACTCGAGATCTGGAAGACACAGTGCCGAAGACTAAAACTTTCTCCAAACCATTTGTGCCCTAGAGGGATCGAGACAGGAAGCCATTCTAGAGAGAATGGAAGGGCAAGGAGAAGTTGGATGATGAGACTAGGTGAGAACTTATGAGGAAGAATATTTTCTTTAATTGTAGAGATCCTTGGGTCCCAGGCCACAGGTGCATGGGCAAGGGAGAGATTCATTATATTGAGGTAGCAGCAGACAATGTAGAAAGTGAGGAGGAGGAGAAGGATAGTGGATCCACTAGGTCAGAGGAGGATTCAACACCAGAAGAGGAGTAGCTTCCCCGTAGACCACCGACACTGGTAGGAGCCCATCCTCTAGTAGTCCCACAACCGCCAGAGCAGGATAACAGGAGGAAACCAACAAAGGGAGGAGTCATAGTGACCCTTTCTGGTGTTCATCAGTATGATACCCTACATATCAGAGGGATTATTCAGGGGCAACAAGAAATCGCCCTGATAGATGGTGGGGCCACCCACAACTTCATCGACACTTCACTAGTATTGAGACGGGCAATTCAAATAGAGGAGTTTGAGGGGTTTGATGTTGTGGTAGTAGATGGCCACACAGTGGAGTGTCTAGACAGATTTCCAAACTTAGAGATGAAGTTAGGCAACTACACAGTGAGAGACACATTTTATGTGGTTGACCTATCAGACAGAGATGTAGTGTTAGGAGTTTAGTGTATGATTACCTTGGGAAAAATCACTACCAACTACCAAACCTTGGAAATGGGATTCAGAGATCAGGATGGGAAGAAGGTTGTTCTAAGAGGTATGTCGACAGGAGCACCCAGGATAGTTTCAGCCAAGATGATGGAGAGGATATTCAAACATGGGGAGGTAGCATATGTCGCAGAATGCTTGATCACTACTTAGAAGGATTTAGAAGGTTGACAACAATACCACACATAGATCAAGAATTTATTGGGATGACATCAATAGGTCTTTGAGGCAATTACACTAGGGAGACCACCTAACAGGGGGTTTGAGCACACCATTGAGTTGGAGGAGGGGGACAAACCTATGATCACCCCCCCGATCATCATCGTAGGAGGTTCAAGGATGATATAGGGAAGGCAATCAAGGAATTGCTGGCGATGGGACACATCAGACCAAGCAACAACCCATTTGATTCTTCAGTTTTCTTAGTTCTGAAGAAGGATGGAACCATGAGGATGTGCATTGATTACCGAGCCTTGAACAATAAAACCATCAAGAATCGGTACCCTATACCATGCATTGACGAGTTGATGGATGAACTGCATGGGGCAGTTTTCTTCTCAAAAATTGATCTATGCTCTGGATATCATCAGATCAACATCCAAGAGCAGGACATAGAGAAGATGATATTTCAATGTCATTTTGGACACTTCGAGTTCTTGGTTATGCCATTTGGGATAACCAATGCACCCGCTACATTCCAGTCTTGCATGAACCATATATTTAGGGATCAGTTAAGGAAATCAGTCTTGGTTTTGTTCGACGACATCTTGATCTATAGCTGGTCATGGCAAGAGCATATGAGGCACTTGGATGAGGTATTGAGCATTATGGAGGCACAATCATTATATGCCAAAGAGTCCAAGTGTGAGTTTGGTATGACATAGCTTCTTTACTTAGGCCACATCATTAGTGCACAGAGGGTACAGGTGCACCAAGAGAAGATCACGGCCGTTTTGGATTGGTTGATGCCCAAGAACATGACATAATTGAGGAGCTTCTTCGAGCTGTGTAGTTATTACAGGCGGTTTTTCTGGGGTTTTTCTCAGCTTGGAGCACCGCTGATAGATCTTACCAAGCATGTGGCCTTCATATGGACTGAGAAATCATAGGAAGCCTTTCATCACATGAAGGAAGTCATGGGCACTTGTCCAGTGTTGTCACTACCAGACTTCACCTTACCATTTGTACTAGAGTGTGACACATCCGATGAAGGGATCGGTGTAGTTTTGATGCAGGGAGGACACCCCATTGTATTCGAGAGCCGGAAGCTTAGTCAACCTGAGAGGTTGTACTCCATTTATGACAAGGAAATGTTGGCAATCATGCATGCCTTGACCAACTTCAGACAATATTTTGTGGGCAACAAATTCGTGGTCAAGACCGATCACAACAGTTTGAAGTATTTCCTTGAGCAGAAGGACCTCAGTGAGCGTCAAAAGAAATGGGTGAAAAAGATATAGGCATTCGACTTTGACATAGAGTATGTCAAGGGGAAGAAGAACATTGTGGCCAATGCACTATCGAGGAGACTTGCGGCATGTTCTTTGATGGAGATTTCAGCAGATTGGAAATCCCACTTGTTAGTGGAATATTCCAAGAACAAGTTCACTTGTGAGGTGATGGATGGGCAGATACAGGATGATCGGTATAGGGTCATTGATGATGTCATATTTTACAAGGATAGAGTCTACTTGGTGCCAGATTCAGGGCTTAATAAAAATATCCTCACTGCAGTTCATGATTCACCTCTAGCAGGCCATCAAGGGTTTTTCAAAACCTACAGACAGATCAGAGAGAGGTTCTCATGGAAGGGCCTCAAACAGGACGTTATGAGACATGTCAGTGAGTGTGTGACTTGCCAGTAGATCAAGTCCGAGCATGCTCTTCCAACAGGGCTACTTCAGCCACTCCCCATTCCAGAGTAGAAATGGGAGAGTATATATATGGACTTCATCACGGGTCTACCCAAGGTCCAGGGTAAGGACTGTATCTATGTAGTGGTCGACAGATTGACCAAGTTTTCTCACTTCTATGCCATATCGATAGAGTACAATGCAATTCAGATAGCTGATCGTTTCTTCAGGGAGGTCTTCAAACTTCATGGGCTGCCGAAGAACATCGTCAGTGACAGGGACAGTTGGTTCATAGGGACATTTTGGAGAGAGTTGTATCGGTTGGTGGGGACGGAGTTGACACCTAGCACCAGCTATCACCCTCAGACAGATGGGCAGACTGAGATTGTCAACAAGTGGGTTGAAGGGTATTTGAGGAACTATGTAGGAGGACAATAGAGAACGTGGGTAAAGTGGTTACATTTAGGAGAACATTGCTGCAACACCACCTTCCACATGTCCATTGGTATGATACCCTTCCAAGAATTGTACAGATATGATGCTCCCACTTTGGTAGACTTGGTAGTCAGGGAGAGCAGAGCTCCCAAGGCCAAGGATTGGATCATAGAGAGTCAGGAGATTCTCAAGTTGTTGAAAGAGAACCTACAGATGGCGCAAAACCGATAGAAGATAAGTGTGGACAGGCACATGATAGAGTGCAGCTTTGACATTGGAGATTTGGTTTTCTTGAGACTCCAACCCTACAGACAGTCATCTTTGAAGAAGAGTGGGGCCGAGAAGCTCAAGCCTAGATTTTATGGTCCTTACAGGATCATGCGCTGAGTAGGCGAGGTTGCTTACGAGCTAGAGCTTCTAGAGGGGAGCAAGATTCATAACGTGTTCCATGTGTCTTGCCTCAAAAAGGCAGTGGGACAATTCATTAGCACATCAGAGGAGCTTCCCCTGTTGGATGAGGAGGGATAGTTGGAGTTAGTTCCGGAGGAAGTTTTGGAGTTCCGGGAGCGAAAACTGAGGAGCAGGTTCATCAAAGAGTGTTTGATCAGATGGAGAGGGCTTCCAATAGAGGATGCTACTTGGGAGAGCGAGAAAGTGTTGTAGCACCCTGGAATGGTATTGTTTGAGGACAAGAAATTTCGGGAAGGGAGGACTGTAATGTTCTAAACCGCCCTGTTAGACTATAGCCAGGGCCAAAGAGGGGTAAACATGGTTACTAGAGGTCACTCTAGCCACAGGTGTTATATTCAGAAAGTGACATTGAGCTAAAAAGGGTTAAAAGTACTTTTAAGTCATTATGAGCTAAAAATAGAAGTCAACAGTGAATTAGGGTTTCAACTGTGATTTAGGGTTTTGGAAGTCAATAGTGAATTAGGGTTTCAACATGATTTAGGGTTTTGAAAAGCTATAAAGTAAGGGTCAACAACCTAATTCATCATTATATAGATTATGACTTGTCATTGAGGAGAAGAGGCACATCTTAGGAGAGATAGTTCAGTGTATTCCAGGATGAAGACACCAGTTGGCTGATTTCGGTGTTGAAAGACACACCCTAGTCACTGGGAATATCATCTAGGTCTTCCATCATTCTTCATTTATTCCGAAGTGCTCCCATATTTTGGGTATTATCTTTTAGTTGCTTATTTGTATTCCGGATAAGATCCTTTTGTCTGTTGATCTAGTCGAGTATTGTCAGTTTATTCAGCCACATTCGACCATTTTGTAATCCATAGAGATATCATAATACAAACTTTGTAGACCTTTGTCGTGTTTATTATTTGTATGATCATTTATATGCTGTAAACCTTTGATCCTACACACACATTAGCAAATTTTCCTAGACTAGCCAAGTTAGGAACATTATATGTAATTAGCGGAAAGTGAGATAATGAGAGGGGAGGGTAACGATTAGTGTTCATGAAATTAATCAAGCGATCCATAAAGCATTCTGCAGTAAGAATAGGTGCATCAACCAACAATCATATGACTGAGTAATAATTCCTATGTATTTAACTAGTTCATTGTTCATTAATCCAATACCCAACACAGTACCATTACAAAAGAGTAAGTATTCCATATAATTTGTGAGAGGTTATGTTCCCTTTATTTACACACTCTGCATTTCATAACAATTTATGAACAATACTCATTTCCAATCTATAACCAACAACATCAACCATTGCCATGCATTTATTCAATCCACGACCATATTCAAAAATCATGTTTCCAGAATAATAATGAAGTCACTATTTCTGCAATCAATCCCGTCAACATCCAATGATATTCGTTCGCATATATATATGCAGTAACAAAATAATCAAGACCATATTGTTGTGCCTGAAATGAAACTTAATCATACAACCTACAACCACCATTTTGACATAATTTATGCAGGAGTAATTTAACCAGGCGAGGTAGTTATGCCATTGTAAAACTAAACAACTCAATGTGACTTAAAAGCTGGGCCTCCTATCCATCACAATTGTCATCAACAACATGCATTCCTTAGCCAATGATCGATTGCAATAAATAAACATTCTTAAACTTATGTGGGTGTCACTGAGTGTGAAAATCAACTATCCATACTATACACCATGCACAACTAACAAAAATCCACGCTGCAACACTTCTACTTGACACAGCAAACACACAAACATGATAATAAATCCACATATCGTGCTAAGCTATAAGATTGCTTGGATTTAGACACTCATGATCGATTATGTTGTGCACACTCAAGTCCATAAAACCAACAACACAAGGATCCAGGGGATATACTTTCTATAGTTGTTCGATTTAGTAGTCATTCGGCCCCAAGAAAACCATAGTTACCATGCCCAATGTTTCACTTGCAAAACACCATACATAGAACATGACATGCGTGAACAACACAAGAATTCATGACCAATTCCAACCATCACCCAACTCATCATAAGTGCAAATACTAGTGGCTGTATATCAACCAAAAATTCACTACTGTGGTAGAAAATCAATTAACCGAACAAGATGTGATAGCTAGGCATACCCACATATCTCATCGAATCAGGGCCGAGGCCCTTCTATTAAAACAAAACAAGCTATTAACATAAGGAGGATGACTATACCCTTGAAGAACAAATTGCAACGAAGGGTTTATTCTTATTATCACAAATGCAGTAACAAAATTTAAAAGCAACAGGACTGCCATATAACCAACTGGGAAAATTTGTATTTCCCAGTAATCATCCATACATTTGTTTGACAGGAACTACAATCTCTTCTATGGAACTTCAGACTGGGGGGGTAAGGTTTTGATTTGTAGCCACCACAGGGAGAATAGAGCCAATCTTGGTGTGGCAAATGTATTTTAACGCACGAAGGGTATAACCCTTGCGCCTTTCAATCAAACAACCACCACACAGCGGTAAAGACAAGGATGATTAAGAACAGGAGAAACCCACTTCGTGATCACTAGTGATGAAATCAATCAACCGCGCATATGTAAAATGCGTGATGATATAAATACTTTAGTCATAAAACTCCAAAACAAAAACCCGCAGACTAAATACAACAATGCAAAAACGTGAAGATAGATCACTAAGACAATCAAGGATCTTCCAAGTGACCAGCAAGGATAATAGAGACCTCTTGTGACTGCGAATGCCCAATATAACCAATAATGTTATGACTTCAACCTCATTTCAAAGAGAATCATCAATGTTTCATTCACATTCACCATTTCACAGTCACAATACTTAAGGAGAGCACAACTAATACACCTGAGCCAAAATCCATTTAATAACCAGAGTAGATTCATGAAGGGCCAAAAAAAAAGAACATACCTGTAATCAAATGTTTTAAAAAGCGAGTTGGTCGAGCGGTTTCTCCCTGCTGAAAAATTGGAGCAAAACCCCAACAATAGTGTTTGTAAGATAGTCTATCCATGGTGGCACCCAACGGTAAGGATAAAGGTGACGTGCAATAAATGCACATCACTTACCTACTTCAATTTCATTCAATTCTTAGTACGCACCAACTATCAATACAACAAATCATCCACCTTGAACGAACAACCTCTAATTTCCGAGAGTGCCACCCGTATAACATATTACAATCTTTATTATGCAGAAATGTATACCAACTATATTATGTACAACCTTAGTCACTCATATGGCTATCCTATGTTAGATAGGATTTGCCACAATCCTCTTCAAATGCATATAGTATAGCATGTTAGCATAGGACAGTCTCTTCTTTTAACCATTTTTCATTTGTCATTACTAACATGTGTTTGTTGCAGGTGTCACAAGTCCTAAATCCAAGAACAATCAACAATGATATCCTGAAAAATTCGATACAACTTGATCTTGAAACAAGGGAACCCTGTATAAAATTCTCGATCCATTATCCAATAAAACATTTTATTGTCATCCATGAAATTAGTGTCGAATAGTATCAAATAACCCCAAACTTGACCTTCAATGGTACAAGGGGGTCCCACCTACTAGTATTATTTAAATTTTATAATAATCGGCCTTAGCAATACTTTGCAGGCTAAACTTCGTTGCAAATTTAATCGTCAACACAACTCACTATAAATATGATAGCCACGTATTCAATATGCACTTTGGATTATACACATTACTATGCAATATCAATATATATTGTTGCATATGCATAAAATTTACCAAAAAAAATGTTGTTCTTTGTGTAATTATTACATGCATACCTCCTCTTGGGACATTGCTCTTGAGTTTCTTCTTTTGCATTGCTTGTCACTTCTTTCTCTCCTCATTTTCTCTATTTAATTTTCATGTAAAAGCAGTGCACCGAATTCAATGAACACATAAACAAACCCTTATGTCAAATCACATGAAATGCACAATATTAACGAACAACAAATGAATAGTACACATATAAAATTAGAAAAATGCACCTTTGCAATTTGTGTTCCATGTTTCTTTCTTTTTCCTATTCTCTTTTTAAACACTAGTGATTGTTTCAATGTAATACACATTGAACAATTCAAATAGCAATGCAGATTGATGGTAGCCAGATGCAAACATAATGCAAATTGTCGATATTTTATTTTCTCTGCGACTAGAATATCTGCTATATCAGCTACTTACAATGCCCGACATAATTTCTTGATTCAACTCACAAACAAGAACTTTCTAAATATGTAACAAGAATATGAAAACATGCTTTCATTTAGTTTATTTCATTCAGAAGATGCTTAAGCTATGTCTATAACATCCAACAACTGGGGAAATTAAAAAAAAAATATCGAAGCAACATACCTTTCTTTTGTGTCTATTTATCTTTGATTCCTTTTTCATATATAGCTATTGACCAATTTAATCCACTCCTGAAAAATAAAAATAATAACAAAGCACTAATTTGTTTTTTGCATAATTAGTGCTTTCTTATTATTTTTATTTTTCAGGCGTGGATTGCGCATCAAGAATATTTCATTCAATCATTTGATCCAACAACACATATGATAAAATATGTCTGGTTTGATTAAACACCACACTAATTCCAACGTAAATTTGAATGAAACCAAGTAACTATACTATGCATAGAGCACAAACTATCAAACATTATGTAATATGGAGAACTGCGACAATACAGAAAGAGCATACATATTAGTTCTCTGGACAAGATTGCCAATTGTAAAAGTGTCTATGCAACCAACTCTGCCAATGCTAGACCTTAAGTGGCATAAATTATCACAGTCCACACAAGTATACTTTTTTTACGTAAGACAATATATTTTTAAGCCCTACACACATAATCCTCCTGCATTACTACACTTCCACAACTCCACATTTCAAATACTTCCACATCCGTGATTGTGACAAGCAACACAATTTGCAAAATAGGTCAATGATTTATGATGAATTGATTTTCTTTGATTTAGGAGGAAATGCCACACATCTAGAAGCAGTGTGAAACACGTGTGTTTCTTATCTGTAAACTGTTTGATGGTTTTTTATTATGGCTATTGTTATTCGAAAGGTAGCTGATATATGTGTAAAAGAAAATTTAGCATATTGGCGTCCTTCTCTTGGATTTTGGGTAATCTTAGGTCTATGATCTATATGTCTTGGATAATTTTCTAGTCAAAATCATTTTTACTTTTCCACATTTGAGCTTGGATAAATGTTTTGCAATAGTAGGTGAAAAACAACATAGTAATAACTAGCATGAATTCTCTACACAAGCATTGAAATACATAGTATTGGTCATGATAGCGATCTTCCTCTGCCACTGCCAAGGTGCCAAATACATGGCTGCACCGAGTGCCATCAGATGTTCATATCTATACTTGGTCTACCTAATATGGTATATTTTTAATCCTTGAGTGAAGAACCTGCATGAATCATCTTTCCACATTGCTACACTTTCGTGCCTCTACACCACTGGTTGTGACAAGTGACGTTGTTGGTTACTTGGGCTGACCTAGGTTCTGATCTCAAATAGGTTTCCAACAAAACCATCAAAAATATCATCCCTCCTGGTAAACTAGAAGGAAACGTTGCACAAAGAGTTCACAACATATTCTCACTCGAGATAGCTTTATGGGGGATTGCAATACTCAGATGTTTGTTGTCTATGAAGGAGTGGGGAATGTGTTTTGATTCTTTCCCTCATGCATCAACATCATTAATCATTCATGATCTGATTTTTATGAGAAGAGTAGAATGAATACATATTATTGTCAAAAGATGCTTAACACAAAATAATATATATATATATAATAAAATTGGTTTCTATTCAATAAGGAAATAAACTGAAACTGTAAAATGCAGCGGAAACAAGCTTGCTAGAATGGTGGCGGCTTATCTATGAGAAGAGATGTGATGGCTGCGATAATTCACCAGAAGATGATTACAATGAGGATATCAAGGCCTTTTTACAATAAAAAGGAATGTCAAAAACCCTAGACATCCAAAAACCTAACCCTAGGAGATGAAGCGCCAAAAGTCATGTGGGCCTCGTTTGGGTAAGTTAGTATATCAACTTCTTGGGGTCAGAAATTTTGCATACCATCTCTGTTTTAGGCACACAACAGCTCATTGGAAAGGTCTGTCCGAGGAATACACATTTTTCCTATGCCGATCCCTACACATGTTAATTACATGAATACATATGTTAAAAATGTTGTTTAGGGCCTCAAAACAACCCTGAAAGTCAGGGACCCGAAAACTAGGAAAAAGATGTCGAACTGGAAAAATGCCAAAATGAGCCAGTTGGAATAGGTGTGAGGCCACACCATCTGGATCAATCCTCCCCCCTTAGGAAGAAATGGTATCCATTGTGTTGAGTGCCCCCATCATATGAGGAAATTTCTATTGAATTTGGCCCTGGGTGAGCCACTTGCCTTGGTGCAGGAGTTGCCCTGCTTTGACAACTCGATAAATCTGGATCCTTTGTTGTCGAGTTCCCTTGACCTATTTTTCCACAATATGATCACTGGATTCCTGTTGTATGCATTCAGGGTTGAGCTCTATTGGTGTGAGTTGTTTGTCTATCTCTAAGGTGTCTAATAATGGTGGGAAATAAGGTTGAAGGAGATCCATGTTGAACATTGGGTGTAGGCCAAGGAAAGGATGAATGTTGACCTCAAAAGAATTATCACCCACAACCTTGGTGATGGTGTATAAACCATAACGAAGTGGGAGAAGAATCTGATGGGGTTAGGTAAGGTGTTCTTTCTGCAAATGCAACCAAACTTGGTTGCCCACCTGAAACTTATGTGGCACCCGGTGTTGATCATGGCGCTACTTGTACTTGTCATTGGAAGTCTGTAGGATATCCTGAACCTGTTGGAATATGTGTTGGATCCACTCAATGAACCATGTGGCTTTGTCAGCTTCCATAGAAGAAGGATATGAGTCGACTAAGGTGACCGCAAGGGGTAGTGTAACATCTATGGGACCCAATGGTTGGAATCCCAACCCCACCTGAAATGGGTTGTGGCCAGTTGACCTATGCAGGGATAGGTTGTAGCTATGATGGAAATAGGGAAGACTCTCATCCCATGTGCGGGGGTGCTTGGAATTATACATGTGCAGGATATGCATGATCATTCGATTTACAACCTCAGTTTTCCCATCTATCTAAGGGTGGAAGGCCGTGGATTTGTTGAGCTTGGTGTCCAACAATGACCAGAGGCTCGACTAGAATGTGATGAGAAATTGATTGTCCTGATTTGAGAAAATGATTTGTGGTATTCCAAAATGTACCCAGACTCATTAAAAGAAGAGCTTGGCAGTGGCCTCTACTATGATTCTCTTCTTGTAAGTGACCATAATCACCATCTTATAAAATCAATCAATAACCACAAAACATAGTCATTTCCCTGCTTCGTGGATGGGAGGCCTGACATGTAGTCCATGGATATGGATTCCCATGGCCTGTGAGGAGTAGGCAGAGGGGTGTATAGGCTCTGTTTCTTAGTGTTCAGTTTGGAAATAGTGCAGACAATGTAGGACCTGACATACTTGTTGACCTCTTGTCGAAGTATTGACCAATAAAAATGTTTCTGCAACATTTACACTATCTTTTCAATGCCGAGGTGTCTTGCCACATGACTGTAGTGGGATTCCCAGTTCAGCTTCACTCACTCGCTTGATGGAACACAGATATGGCCCAGACGACACAACAACCCATCCTGAATATGGAAATTAGGGACAATTGCATTTGCACCCAACATTTGGTAGGTGGTGGAGGAGTCTGCATCTGTCTCATAGAGTTGGGGCCATCTAGAGGTCTCATGGCCACAAGAGTCTAGCACTATGGTTGGAGCTTCCTATTTTTTACTTGATGTTGAGTTGGAATTGTTGCAAGTATGTGGACCACTTATGATGGTGGTTAGTCTGCAATTTTCCTTGTGTCTGCATGAACTGAAGTGGCTTATGATAAGTGTGGATGATTGTCTCCTTCCCAAGAATGTAATGTCTCCATTGGCGACAAGATTGCAAAATGGAGTAAATTTCTTTGTCATATGTAGGGTACTAATGGAAAACATCTAATATTGGCTCACTATGATAGGCCATGGGGTGGTCGTGCTGAGTGAGAATGATGCCCATAGCATAGTCTGAAGCATCTGTCTCGATCTCAAAGGGATACTGCAAGTTCAATAGTGAAATTTTGGGGGCTAATCACAAGTGTTGCTTCAAATTATCGAACGCTTGTTGTTGGGAATGAACCCACACAAATTTCACCTTACCACCACCCCTCGTTACCTAGATGAGGGCCCATGCAATATGGGATAATCCCAACACGAACCTGCGGTCGAAATTGGCAAGGCCCGAGAAGCTCAAAATATCAGTGAGTGTGGTTAGGGCTGGCCAGTGATAGATGACTTGGATCTTGGATGGATCCACATGTACACCATGTTGATCAATGATGTATTCCAGGTAATGGAATGGACCCTGTCCATGACGAAGGGGATTTTTTCCAAGTTGGCATATAACTTGTGCTATCGTAGGGTGTGAAAAACCTGCTGAATATGTTGCAAGTGTTCTACCAAAGTGTTGTTGTAAATGAGAATGTCATCCAGATAAACCAGTACAAAAGTATTGGTGAATGGTCGCAGGATATCATCCATTATTATCATGAAAGTGGATGGAGCATTTGTCAAGCCAAAGGGCATGACCAACCATTCGAAAAGACCTTCCTTTGACTTAAAGGTGTTCTTCCATACATCTGTCTATTCTATCGGGACTTGGTGGTAGCCAGAATTAAGATCAATCTTACTAAAGTATTTATCCCCAGTGAGTTTATCAGGGAGGTCATCAATTCGGGGAATCAGGTATCGGTTTCTGACTGTGATTTTATTCAGGGCCCGATAATCAATGCAGAGTCGCCAGGTTCCATCTTTCTTCTGTACCAGCATGATTGGGCTCCTGCAAGGGGATGAGATGAGACAGATGTGCCCCTTTTGGAGTAGTTCTTGGATCTTCCACTTGATCTTCTCATTCTATAATAGAGAGTGACGGTAGACTGGCCCATTGGGAAGCAATGCACCGTGGGTCATATCGATGGGGTGCTTGACCTGATAGTGCAAAGGTACATTGGTAGGTGAGGATAAGCTATCTAAGTATTCTTCCATGACCTTATCCACTTGCTTCTACTGTGTGGATAGGTCGATCATAGAGACCTTGGATGTGACTGCGATCTTTCTCTCATTCTGAGAGAAAATCACGAAGAAGGAAAACTTCCCCATTTGAGAGATGACCTTCCTGCACTGCTTGGCAGAGATCAAGGAAATAAAACTAGGTGGGACTACCTCCGGTATCATGTAAAATTTCTTGTTCAAAGTAATAATAACACTGCGAGGCCTAGAATCATATACAATATGGTGTTTCCATAAATATGGTTGGCCCAAAATAACATTACAAACTTTGAGAGGGGAAACATCACACAATACCTCGTCTTTGAAGGGCTTGATGCCATATGAAAAGAGACATTTTTGGTTGATGCGGATGTTTCTTCCTTGGAAGAGCCATCCGATGGTGTAGGGTTGCGGGTGTGATGTTTTCAATAAGGTGAGTTGATTGAAAACATCTGTTGAGATGAGGTTATTTTGGCTACCACTATCAATGATGAAGTGTGGTGGGGTACCCTTCACCCACATCTGTGAATGAAAAAGGTGCTTGACTTCCTCTAGCTCATCTCGTTCAGCGAGTTGGAGCTGGGTAGTAGCAACAGTAGCACTGGGTTCTACATCAATGATGTGTCTCCCCCTTTCTGGTTCTGACTCAGAGTTAGAACCCGCATCTGATTCATAGGCTTTCACCTTATCCACCAACGACTACTTTGAGCGGAAATCAACAGTGTTATGCCATGGGCTCCTATGGAAGTCTCACCACTTCCTGGTATATTTATTTGTCTTTCCGATGTCCTTATTTTCTTGCGGCCTGGACTGGTTTTCCTAAGGCGGTCCGTCTTTTCTCTGTCCTTTGTTTTGCGGGTTGGGGCCGCCCTTTCCTGGCTTTTGATGTGCAGGGTTCCTAGGACCAAATTTCTGTGTCTTTTGTTTGAGCTTCTGCTCGATTTTGACAACATATCGGTAGGCCGTGCCCAAGGATGAGATGTCCAGAAAATTAGTCAAAATTGGATCCCTACCCTAGCCAATATGAATAATTCTAAATATTAATTTATAAACATTGTCTAGTCGGCTCTTTTTAAATAAAAATTAATAAACAAACAAGTAATTAATTATTAAATCAAATAATTAATTAATTAAACAAACAATTATAATTTCTAAAAAAAAAAATTTATAATTATTGATTTCATTTTCAATAAGTCGGCTCCTTACAAAAACTTTTCAAGTATTTATATACGTGTTATATTCTTTTTTCCTTCATTTTTCAAAAACGCTTTCCTGATAATGGACCACACTAGTTTGGTCTGAAACGTCAAAAATAAAAAAACCTATGCGATGAATCCGAAAGAACTCTTTCAACAAAACAATGGTCGCAAAAGTCTTAGAACAGAAATACTGACCCTGTACGGACATGATACAGTTGATAAAATCCGACAATTTGAGCGGATGCGTTTGCAGGTAATGAGAAGGAAATCTGATTTAACTTTTCTGAAAATATGTAGGGATGTCGATGTTACGCCTATTTTTACCATAATTAATCATAGACTTCGTAATAAGAAAAACGACTGTATCTTTCACAAGGCCAACATTTCATTACTCCAGAATGAAATTCAGAAAGCAAGGAAAATCTTATCCAACCATCTCTCTGGACACGAATAGATGCTTGCTCCTCCCTAAAAACTGTGAAATTTGAAGAAATCACCGTAAACAAACAACGCAGCAAGTTCACACGTCTAGAAAACGCGCAGAAACAGGTACGTATGAACAGTATACACGGATTGCCTCCCCACCCTAAACAAAACGGACACTCTATGCCCACGCTCCACGATCCCAAGCCTTCACAACTACAAAACAATAATAATCCTTCTATCAGTGTAATAAACACTGCCCAGAAAAACAGTTTAAATAATATTATAAATAGTTTTATGATATATAATAACAACATTAATATTGAAAACAATAACAACTTTAATCCTCAGAAATCCCCAAGCAACGATAACACAAACTACCATGATCACATGCGTGTAAACAAACGAATAATCTCTGGCACGTGTTCAGTCGATAATAATAGTCGTAGTGACAGCCAAATTGACCAAAACTGTCCCCACGTGAACTCAGAAAACAATGGTAATACCTACGCCGTAAATAATAACCCTCACACCCCCATTACTCAGCTAATAATTCTGAATTCGAACCACGATGAAATCCACAAACTCACACGCGATTTTGATAATAGACCAAACAGTTTTGACACGCCGATAGAAAATTTTGATAACAATTTTGATAATAAACACAACAATGTTAGCTACAACAATCTGGATCATAGTAATATTGAACCCAGTCCTATTATTAGCATTAATCCCCCAAACCCCATTATTCAAATAACCAATCCCGATATCACAAATACTAGGAATAATATTAACAACGCCCATATAATGAACAATGTAAATAACCACAACGGTAAAAGCCAATGTGAAAAGGAACCAAATAGTAATGATAATAAGATTAAAATAATAAGTCTACCCAACACCGACATGATCTGCAATAATACATCGAACCCAAATCTAGTCCTTAATATCTCCAATAACGATAGTAAACATTTCAACAACCTTGAATATAAGACTAACCAGGTAAAAACCATAGTACCCAAAAATCTAGTTATAAACTTATCAACCCATCCCATCGATGAAAACACTACTAGGTTACTAGAAAAAGGTCTTAACTTTGCCATTGCCCCTCGCAAAATTCCTATTGAAGATATCTTATGTAGCATTGA
>ML778999.1:509831-549014 GCA_009831015.1 Picea engelmannii | reverse complement strand
AATATGAATAATTCTAAATATTAATTTATAAACATTGTCCAGTCGGCTCTTTTTAAATAAAAATTAATAAACAAACAAGTAATTAATTATTAAATCAAATAATTAATTAATTAAACAAACAATTATAATTTCTAATTTTTTTTTTTATAATTATTGATTTCATTTTCAATAAGTCGGCTCCTTACAAAAACTTTTCAAGTATTTATATACGTGTTATATTCTTTTTTCCTTCATTTTTCAAAAATGCTTTCCTGATGATGGACCACACTAGTTTGGTCTGAAACGTCGAAAATCGAAAAACCTATGCGATGAATCCGAAAGAACTCTCTGAACAAAACAATGGTCGCAAAAGTCTTAGAACAGAAATTATGCAACTTTCTCTGTGAGCTCCTTTACCATTTGCTTTGTAATGTGTTCCTTCAGAGATTCTACATTCTTGGCATGGCCCTGTTCCATACTTGTCTTCTCCTCCTCCAATTCATCACTTATTTGCGTTGTTTTCTCCTGGAGTGGTTCCAATTGGGCCTGCCTTTCCTTCTTGTTAATCTGCGTAGTATTCAATTATGTCTAAAGGGTTTTCATCTCCTGTGTGCCTTTCAAGCGTTTTGTGATACTCATGGACTTCTGTTGCTACTTCAATTCTTGCATTGCAACGCTGATTTTATCTTCTTGTTGGTCAAATTGTTGGACCCTCTCATATTCCTCCAAAGTCATCCACAGGTGCACAATCCTATCAAAACGTTCCGCTACCTTTGTGGCTTATCTTTCGATCATATCTATTTGTAGGGAAACCTATTGTTCTCTTTCGGCTGGGACTTTGAGAGGAGTTGTCGGTGTTAATTTTTTCTTGAGTTCCTCGATCTCCTTCCTATACCTGTCGAGTGTCTGCATGATAATTTGAATCTATTCTTCAACATTTCTCATGGTTGCTTGCGCGTTGTATGAAATATTTTTGAATACTTCCTTCAGCTTCTGCTCGAGGTTATCCACGCGTTGCTTCTCCTCTCGTGTCTCTAGCTTGACCTTCTCTACCACAATTTGTAGCGCGTCCTTTCCATCTCTGGTGACTTGCAACTCTGTCACATCTGCCCTGGCTCATGATTGCACTTCCTCTGTGACACTGACTTGCAACTTGTACAGTGCCTTAGTTGGTATTTTAGCTAAGACCAACTCTACATGTTCTGAGTCTTTAAGCGGTGTCTACGCAATGGGATCCTTGAGCTGTAACACATCTGTGGTAATGTGGAAGCTAGGACTTTCCTGCAGTATGAGTTGGATTGTTTCTTCCTCGTTTTGTGCAATTCGATCCCTTGCCTCTTTTGATCGCGGGATCAGTTCTACTCCCCTATATTGTGTTTGTGTTGCTTGTCTCCATTCCAAGACTTGTTTAACATAATCCAACTCCTTCATGATCCTATCTCTTTGGTTATCGACTTCCTCATATTCCTCTGTCGCATGGTCCTGAACCCTCTCTGCTACTAAGTCAATATCATCCTAGGTGATTGTGTATTCTGGGATGTCCTTATGGGCCTTGGCCTTCTTGCACGTCCCCCATATATGTATGATTCACCGTTTGGGTGGCCCTGCATCTTGTGAAGTTGTTTTCATCAGGATTCCTTGTGCTATTGTGTCCCCCCCTCCTTGTTCCTCCTACTCAGGGACATTATCCTTCTTTCATGTCTATCCATTCTTCTTTGGGGCACTGCCCTGCTTCAGTTGCATTGGATTAGAGCTAGGTTTTGTCTGCTGCGTTGGTTTCTTAGCTGCAATGCTTCCTTCTGTAGATGTCTTTGATGAGCCTGCTTCAATTTCTTTCCCCTTGGGCATGTCTTGGTTATTACTGAGATCTTCCAGTCATCCTACCAGTCCTTTATTTCCCATTCTACCTCTTCTAGGTTGATGTAGAACCAAAGTTGTATCCATTCTTTGTTTGGATCCCTGCACGCTTGGATCCACATATTGTGTCGCATAGCCTTGAAGTTGGCTATCCCTTGGTACTACACGACCACCTCAAGAGTTATTCGCCAGGTATTGGCTATATTTTTTGGCATATCGCTAAGATATCGATCAAAAGTGATGGTGTTGCCAATTCTCCGCTTTGAATCAGAAGTGCTCCCCAGTGATGTGTATCATGCTACTCGACATCATCATACTCTGTCACAAAACTATGAATAGGTAGGCTCTTTCCATCCGATCAAAATTATCAACATGATGAACAATGAATAGTGGAACTCAGTCCCCAAGTCCTATGCATCCTTGTAGTCATCTAGGAACATATTCAATAAGTATGGGGCCCAACTTAGCATGGTGTCATTTGTGCACTACGCTGTGGCTGCGACAACTCCTTTGGGGACCTCCTCCTTGCGACATTTTCAAATGATTTTTCACTCCATCAATTTTGTTTCCATCATGGTGGTTGCGTCACTGATCTGCTTTATTATAATTCTGTGTCAGCCCCTTTATGTTCCATATGTTTTCTTCATTTCATCCATAAGTGCATTCTCCTTTGTTTTGTCATCCATATACTACGCGATCTTCTCACCATTTGATGGGAGTCCTGTGATGAACGAAATTAATTCGACATTGATGGACACCAATCTGTCCATCCATAAGAATCCTCCATGGAGGACCACCAATAACTACTTGACGTAATTTTTCATTTCTTTCCCCTGTCGAAATGAGGAATCTTCAGCAAATGAAGTATCCCTATATTTACCAGACCTGCTACCCACTGCTTCAGTTGTAACCCCAAATCTCCTAGCGGTCCTATGCCCGAGATTTTCATGTACACCTATTGTGCAAACTTCGAGAACTTGTTGGTGTCAGAAACATTGTGGTCTGCATACTTGAACCTCTTGATGTAGCCCAAAAAAATTGGTGTGGCTTGCACCCCATCTGGAATGTGCGGGGAAACTCTGTAGGCCTCGGGCTTCTTGCGCGAGGACCTCACGATGGGTTGTTTCTCCTTTCTTTGTGTCGGCACACTGGATGTCCTAACCTCTGGTTCTCTTTCTTCTCTGCCCGAGGTTTCCCCATGATATCTTCGATTTTCACTTCCTCGTGCTGCTTGGACCCTACCAAAGGTTGTGACCCTATCCCATCAGATTATTTCACTGTCAATGCCATTAGTATGGTGGGTTGCTTCGGCCCTAGATGTTTTTTGTGGGTTTCCTGTTGTTGATGGGTTTTGGCCCCCCGCACTGCCCTGTGAGTTGATGTTCATCCTGACCGTCGTCAGTGTCTATCCCTCTTCCTCTACCAGTGTGGTTCTCACAGGTATTTTTTTGGCCTATGGTGAAAGAATCACATCGACATCGACGATTCCCTCCAGCTGTGTATAAACATGTTCTTCCTCTGTGGGTTCCTGCGGTGACCTGTGGCTGCTGCATGTTTTTCTTGCTATTTGGCCAGGTGTGTCGACCTTTGGAGGTACCATCCTAAGTAATTCTTCCTTCTGCTGCTGAAATCTGGCTGCTAAAATCTCCAAACTCACTTGTTCACCACCTATATTCGTGCTCCTTAGCTCTCCGGATGCATAAATTCACAATGAGTGTTGTTTGGCCCACGTTTCAATTATATACAAAGTGTAATAAATGTCCTAAATATTCTCATAGATTCTTATTTGATGGACATAAATGTCTTAAAGCTTCTTGGTAATGCTTCATTAAGTTTCATAAATGCTCAGTTCACGCCTTGTTACCCTGATGATTGGTTTCTACTTTTCCAACCGTTGGCCTATTTTTCGGTGCGCTATAACTTTTCGGTGCCCCGCATGTTTCTGCTATGAATTTTTCTCTAGCGCGCTATGTTTTCTTACTATCAGTCATATTATATGTGTCGTAACTTTTACTTCTTGTTGCACTGATTGTGTTTTCTATTGTGCGCGACATTTCCCAATTTTCTGTCATTCATCCAACTTCCACCTCGTTTGTATTTTTCTTCTTTTTCTACTTTTGTCTTCCTTTTTATTCTTTTTTTACTTTTTATTTCTTTTTATAATTTTTCTTTCCTAATATCTACTATAGTACACTATACACATGGATTCCTCACTGTGTTGCAACTATTAAGAGTTAGTAGGTCGACTGTCCCTATACAATTTTAATCAACTACCGTTCACCATTCCTTTCAACTCCACTCCTCCCAAGTCATGTAGTTTCACAAATCCTCCATCCATGACATTCTTGACTTCATATGGCCCTAACCAATGCATTTTGAACTTACCAGGATGTTGCAAAAACTTACTGTCATAGAGGAGAACTAGAAATCCCTCCTTAAATTTCTTCTTCTTTATGTGTCCATCATGCCAGGATTTGTCCCTTTATTTCTATACCTCTTGGTAGAATCCTACCATAATACTTTCTTCTTCCATTTCCATTAGTTGACTTAACCATTCTTGTACTCCGCCTGTTTCTGTCATATTGATAATTGTTTCTACGCATAGTCTGTGTACCATAAATTCTAATGGAACCACTGCTTCCTTTCCATACATCGATATGAATGGTGTCTGGCCTACCAACTTCTTGCATGTGGTCCTATATGCCCATAATACTGATGGTATTTTCAAATCCCAATCATCTCTGTTAACATTACAGATCTTTGTCAAGGCACTCTCCAAAATATTGTTCAAAGATTCTACTGCCCCATTTGCCTGAGGATGATATGGTGTACTCTTCTGGTGATAGACTTCAAACTCCTCAGTGGTAGTATTGATGGTACTATTAATAAAATGGGTGCCTTGGTCACTCATCAGAATCCTAGGACATCCAAATCTTGTGATCCCTTGCTCAAATAAGAAGTTCCCTGCTATCTCTGTGCTTCAATCCTTGACTGGTGCTGCTTCTGCCCATATGGATAAGTATTCTATCACAGTAATGATGTATCTAGCTCCTGACCTTCTGGCTGGTGGATTAATAGGTCCAACAAAATATATTTCCCATTTTTCAAATAATTGAAGAGTTACTTGTGGTCTTAGGGGCATCTCATCCCTCCTGTTGGGTTTGCCAACTCTCTGACAGACATCACAGTTCTGGAAATATTCCTTTGCATCTTTATGGATTGTTGGCCACCATAAACCTACGTGCAATACCTTTTGCGCAGTATCTTTACTTGCATAGTTTCCTCCAGCTATTCCTTCATGATATTATGCTAAAACCCTCGGTCGTTCATGTTCCAATACGCACCTTCTCAAGATGTTGTCTACACCCATCTTGTATAAATGTCCTACAATGAGTTGATAGTCTATTGATATGACTACCAGATTTTTATTCTACACATTACTAAACTCTTTTGGCGCAACTCCTGTACTTAAGAATTCAATAACATCATCGAAGTATTCATCAGCTACCTATACTGAAAATAACTGTGCATCAAGGAAGTTATCTTCCAATTTAGTAGGTTCTTCTCGATTGGTTACCCTTAACAAGTGATCTGGTCTTGCATTCAACTTCCCTAGTTTAACTATTACTTCAAAATCAAATTCCTAGTATAACAACAACCATCTACAAATCCTCCCCCCCAACATTGGCTTGTTGACTAGATATTTGAGGGCAGAATGATTTGTGAACATTTTAAAATGATTTCCCAATAAATAATGCCCAAATTTCTGAAGTGCATAGACCATGGCTTGGCATTCTCTCTCTGTGGTGTTGTAATTCTGCTCAGATTATGATAACTTCCTGCTTGCAAAGGCTATAAGATGATCTAATTCCCCTGCTCCTAGCTGCACCATAATTGATCCAAGTTTTATTGTTGATGCATCTACATGCACATGAAATGTCTTTTCCAAATATGGAAATACTAATATAGGCGATGTCACCATCTTCTCCTTTAAAGTATCCAATCCCTACTGACAATCCTCAGTCCATTGAAATACAATGTCCTTATTCAACAAATTTGCCATCGATGCAGTAATATGCACATACCCATTTATAACATTTCTGTAGTACCCTGTATGTCCAACTGTGGCTCTTAAATGGAGTATTGACTTTGGTGGTGGTAAGTTCACAATGAAAACAATCTTAGCAGGGTCAACCATTAAACCCTATTTGCAAACTATATGTCCCAACAATATCCAAAAATGTGTGCCAAAAATGAATTTCTTGATGTTTAATGATGTCTCACATTACCTGCATCTTTCCAACATTAGTCTTAGGAATTATACATGATATTTCAAAAGACTAAAGACAGTCCAGTCATCCAAAGATACTTCTAAAAACTCATGTATAAACTCCTTAAAAGAAACTATGACCACCCTTGAAAAGATAGTTGGTGCATTCTTCAATCCAAAGGGAATGACTGTATATTGGTAGGATCCCCCTTCTGTAGCAAAGGTAGTCTTATACCCATCCTCTGGAGATGTTTTGATATGATGGTAACCTAAGAATCCATCTGTGAATGAATATGCTTCCTGGCCTCCCACATTCTCCAAGACCTCATCTGTAAAAGGGGTAGGGAAAGGATCATGTAAGAAAGCATCATTTAATTTCCTCAAATCTACACAAATCCTTATCCCCCCTTACTTATTTTCCTGGACTACCATGGGACTGATCCATTCAGATTCCTCCACTAGTTCTATGATACCAGCTTCCAACATTCTATCAATTTATGCTTTCACTTTTTTCTTATACACTGGATTCAACCTGTAAGGTCTCTGTTTGACAGGTCTAACATCTAGTTTTTAGGGTATCTTCATATCACCTAGCTCACATGCTATGACTTTCATCTTTGTGAAGGTTGTTGGAAACAGGTCACTATATTCGTGCAATAAATCTGTTATCCTTTCTAATGTTTTCTCATCCCAATACTCTCTAATGCTTTCCATTTTGGGATTTTCTTCGGTCCCAATGTTGGATTTTTTTACTTTGATTCATGTATAAAATTCCTTTGACTTCAGAGATGGACCTTCCACCTCTCTTTCTCCTTCAATCTCGGTGATATAAATGTTGCACGGATCATCTCCATCTGGTGCTTCCTCTTCGACATGATAACATGTGAGTAACTCTTTGATTGTTTGTATGTTCTGTTGTTGATAGTTAGTTATAATTTTGACCTCTGGTTCATCAAAAAATATCACTCCCCATATCACCTTCAAAGCTGAATCAATGTTGGGGTTCTCACGCTCAAATGATAAGGTTACTACAAAATTATTTTGTAATACCGTCCATTCTGTAGTGTCTTTGTGCATCTCCTGGTCTATGTACCAGTTCCTTGGGATCCCTTCCAATGTATGAATGAAGTGATGAGGCCATTCCTTTGGTGTTGTCATCCTCCATTGTGTTCTAAATTTATCTAACTTCTCAACTAGTCTTCCTTGGCCATCATACTTTTGCACTCTATTTCTCCCCTATTTGCTCCAAATCTAATGCACAGTAGCCGTTTGCACTAATATTGGTCTTGAATTGTTTCTTTTTGTGCACACCACCATCTTGTAGGTGTTGCCTTGAGTGCAATATCGAGGGCTAACATCCTATGATTTTCCAAAACTTCCTCCTCATATCTTGTCAGGAATTTCTCTAAGTCCAACCCATGAAAATTGGGGGGTTCCCTTATCTCGGTACCAACCCACCTTAATATGCAGTCTATTCTTGTGCACCTCCTTGTAGAGACTTCATGTAGTCTCTACTGCCAATTATCCAGAGTTGTGTCTGAGTCCGAAGCACATGATGTAATTCTTCTCCAGTTGAGTACCTCGTCTGCAGTGGGGTTGACATAATCTTCTTCTTGCACAGTGGTTATGTATAACTAATTTATTTCTTCCAAATCCAAACAGGTTGCCTCTACAAACCTTTCTCCTTTTGAACGATCCATTGGTGCAATAAATCTATATTCATCGGATTCAAAAGTCATTTTCCTTGTCTTCAGTTTGATCACAACCTACTTATCAAATGCCCAATCCATTCCAAGTAATGATGGGTAAGGTGTTGTGCCATCTACTATCTCTATCACTTCGAAATATGCCACAATGTGCACTCCATCCAAATTTACTGTCACACCTTTAAGTCTTCCAATTGGTAACACTTTGTGATGATTTTCTAGTTTCAAATGGAAGGATGAATAGCCTAATGTGGGTTCCCCCATACATTTCTATGTCTTCTTAGGAAATACATTTACTTCATAGCCTAAATCAAGTATATTATCTCCCATTTTAAAATCCCCAATGTTGGCATTTATCTTGAATTCCCTGCTTATTCTTCTTCTTGTATGGAGATGATTGACTGTCTTCTACTCTAAATTCCCTTCTACTTCTATTTTGCATCTTTCTAGAAGATTTTGTAAGACCTTAATGGATGATGGATCATTCAATAACTTGACACAGGATTGCAGAAAAGTCTTTATGATACTTACTTAGTTTAATGGTTTTCCTTTGTTGGTGTGATCCATTGAAGATGTAATATTGTACATTGGTGGATCCTAAGTTGGCTGTGAAATTGATGTAGACACAATGTTCTCTTTTAGAATATCATGTCTACCCTCCATGAATGTTTCCTTTTCTTTTCGCATGTCAAACTACTTATGTGGTTCAATATTCTTCTTTACCCATTGGTGTTGAGATGGATCTTGTTTTTTTGCATCAAATCCTATTTTGGATCCTCCTTGAGTAACTATATTGATGTTTTTCCCATCATCCCTGGCTTCTGCATAAATCCACTGGACATTCTGGTTGTTTTGGTTCATTTTTTCCTGAATATTTCTCAAGAGTGTTGGGTAGTCTTTTGTGTCATAGTATGCTCTGCGAAAATACATACATGTCATTGGAAGAAGTGGAAAATCCCTTGCATAATTTCCCAGTTTTTGGAAGTTGTGGCATACTAACGTCCCTCTACCTTGTCCAAACCCTCCTCTTCCTCGTCCTCCACCTCTGAATCCACCTCTATCTCCTCACGATGCATTGTATTGAGGTACCTGGTTATATTGCGCCAAATTATATTGAGGCTACACATTGTTGTACTGCGGTTGTGCGGGGTTGAATGGTGGTGGCACATTGTTGAATTGCAGTGCATCTTTACCGGTCATCATCTCTTCTTGCACCATGTAAGTGTCTGAAGTTCTTTCTCTCATCAGTTCTAGTGTTCTAAAATCCTTTTCATCACGACCCACTGATTTGCAAAAAATGCAATATGAACTTTTTGGCACTGTCTTATATTTCTGCATCATTGGACAATAATATGGATCATGCCCATGTTTTCCACCCCTACTGCCAAGTACTTTGAAAAGGTTGGACATTAATTCTTATGATGTCCTTTTTTATTGCATAATGTACACCAAAAAAATTCTCTTTTCTCTTTTCTCTTATTCTGGATTAGTTGAAATGTCAGATTCTTCAGATGCTCCTTCAACTCCTCTATTCCTGGATCTGTCTGTTGATACTGGTTTTATTCTAGTTGCATGGATGCTTGCAGAGCCTCTTCCTGATTTTGGAACTTCTGTTGTCTCAAAGGATACTTCAAGTGTGGTAACAATGGGTTCACAAATAAATGCCCATGTTGCATGTCAGTGATTGAATACTTCAACTTACCTTTCAGATGTTTGAACCTCTAATCAATATCCCAAACAAAATCACCAGGTTTTTTCTTGATTTTGATCATCTCATTCATATAATGGTCCTCTAAGATTGGCTTCTGAAACTCGTTTACCAGTAGATTTTTCACCTCTATGACGGTATTCAATACTCCTTGTGGACTGTTTACATCAAGGCTCATGTACCATTGCATCGCGCGGTCTCTTAGTGTGATAGATAATTGCACAAGTTTTGTATCCTCTTATGTGATCTACTTTTCTTCCCAGATATTTTCACAAATAAGTAGATGCTTTTCAGGGTCCTCAGATGCCTCACCCCAAAACTATGGTAATCAGATGGTGGAATCTAGTCCTGCCATTTTGAATTGTGTCGAACTACTGCCTTCGCCCGATGTAGATAATTGATTGTTACTTCCTGAACTTGCTCACCTATTTGGTTGTCCTTGATTGGACCCATGTCCTATTGCTCCATTTCCACTAAAATTTAGTTGTCTAAACACTGGTGTTATTTAAGGTGTATTAGTCACACATGGGGTTGTAGGTTCCATGCTGATTGTGATATGGACTGGAGTTCTACCTTTTGTTCCTGACCCTGGACCTATTTTTTCCTTTCATATGTTTCACATAGTATTTCCTCAATATTCTCCATATCCCTAAGATCCTCTACCTCTTCTTCATCTCTTTCTAAGCCCTCTCTGTCGGCTATGGAACTCTTTTTGTTGTTCATATTATATTGGTAAGGTATTCTACTGTGCGTATTTCCATTGTTTGCCATTATTTTCTTTATCTGGTCCACTTCCATCATGACTGGGTCCATGGCCTCCTTTTTCTTCCCCTTATCCATCTCCCTGTCCATATCTCAAACTCATGTTAGTGCGTCCCCCCTTCCCCCATGTGTGCAGGGAAGTTTAGTTGCCTGATTCCATGGTCATCACACCTTTGTCATACAATAAAATATTGATTGAAGTATAAAGTCATATGATGTACCTACCTCTGGGTATCTTCAGAAAATACCGCTCTACAATAGTATATGAATTCATTGTATCTACTGCAAATTCGGTGATAAAACCTACAATAATACTATCTAACCAGAAATCTACTGCACACATAAATTTTTTATTAACTTGTTGTAACTACGCAATCTCCACAAGATGCCATTTTAGCTGTCTGATCTGATTCATAGGATGGTTGTCCTTCAACCTCAATAACCACTCCTGCAACAGATGTGGAAAATAATAGAATAATGCCTCATGCAAGTTGATAAACACATAGTTGTCGAGATATTTGTGTGGTGTCAACTTAGGGTTTCTGTTTTCTTTCTACACAAACTCGAGTTACTTTGTCCTTAAGAATCTTTCAATATCTTCCTTCGTTGGATTCCAGGGCATGAACATTCCCTTCTATGCTTTCATCCTCCATGATTTTCGTCACCAGATCCCATCCACTCAATCCTGTGCAATTCCAAATGACAACAAAACCATTTTTTGGTCACTTGGACTGACCCAGGTTCTGATCTCAAATAGGTTTCCAACAAAACCCTCAAAACTATCGACCTTCCTGGTAAACCAAAAGGCAATGTTGCACACAAAGTGCACAACCCATTATCACCCAATATAGCTTTATGGGGGAGTACAATACTCAAGTGTTTGCAGTCTAGGAAGGAGTGGGGATTGTGTTTTGATTCTTTCCCTCATGCATCAACATCATTAATCATTCATCTACTTCTAGGATTCATTCATCATTAAATATCTATGCATGTTGTTATAACTATTTTTAACCATTCATTCTTTAACTATGATTAACAAAATAGTAAAATAAATCATTCATAACACATAGAACACCATATTTTACCATGGTTCACACCCTCTTGGGGATACATCCACAAATATATGACTCTTCTTCTCTTTTATTCATTCTGCTGCAAAATCTATGTTGTGTGCATTACATCTTCAGGATTATAATCAAAATGAGGTTAAGTACCGTATGGGAAGCTGACTAGATCACACCAAGCTCCTCAATCTATGACCTAACCCTCAAAACTATATTATTCGACTCAACAACAATGACAATAACCAAACTCACAATAATCAAATGAACTTGACCTAGACCTCCTAGGTCTTTATTTATACTACTCTACTGGATCATAGCCATTACAATATTGTCAAAAACCCTAACCCTAATATGGTTAGGCCTATCTGCATGTGTTCCATGTTGCTTTTCCTCCTCCATGCTTCTTTTATGCCTCCTAAGGTGCGCACTCCAAAAATAGACATTCTCTTCCAAAAATAGGCCTACGCCCAAAATAGATCTTTCTCCCAAAATAGTCTTGCGCCAACAAATGTATTTTGAAATATATGTCATTGATTTATGGTAAATTGATTTTCTTCGATTTAGCAGGAAACACCGAACACCTAGAAGAATTGAAAAGAAAATGCCAGTGCAAATTTGAATAAACCATGTAACTATACTATGCATAGAGCACACAATATCAAAAATGATGCGAGATGTATAACTGCAACAATGTGGAAAGAGAAAACATAACATTTCTCTACACAATATTTGAATATAGACCAAGTCCTAAATAGACAAAGTATCACCTCTGTGCAACATACACCTATGCGGAAGGATTGATGACATTGCTTTGCCAATCACAAAAGTGTCTATGCGTGATTTTGACAAACAACATAATTTTCAAAATAGGTAACTGATTTATGATAAATTCATTTGCTTCAATTTAGGAGGAAATGCCACACATCTAGAAGCAGTGCCAATCAAATGTGCTTCTTATTTGTAGACTGCTCGATGGTTTTTTATTATGCCTATTGTTATTCAAAATGTAGTCGATATATGTATAAAAGACATTTTAGCAGATTGACATCTTTCTCTTGGCCTTGGGTTAATCCCAACTCTACAATCTATTTTTATTTTGATAATTTTCTAGTCAAAAGTGTCTTTACATGGCCACTTTTAAGGTTGGACAAAGAGTTTGCAATAGCAAGTGCCAAACTGCACTATAATAACCAACATGAATTCTATGCACAAGCATTGATAATACATGGTACTCTCTATGCTAGCGATGTTCCTCTGCCACTGCGAAGTTGCACAAGACATGGCTGCACCAATTGCCACCATATGTTCATAACTATTCTTGGTGCACTTAAGATTGTCTATTTTTAAGACTTGTGGGTAGGACCCACATGGGTCACCCTCCCGCATTGCTACGCTTCCACGCCTCTGCATTTCCAATAGTTCTACATTCCTGATTATCACAAGCGACGTAATTTGCAATATACGTCGTTGATTTATCATAAATTGATTTACTCCAATTTAGGAGGAAACACCACCCATCTAGAAGAACTACAAAGCAAATATGATTCTTATTTGTACATTGCTCGATGGTTTTTGATTAACGCTATTTCTATTTGAAAGGCAAGTGGTATATGTGTAAATGACCTTTTGGTGGAATTTCATCCTTCTCTTCGCCTTGGGGAAATCACAACTCTGCGATCTATTTATATTTGGACAATTTGCTAGTAAAAAAATGTTTTTATATGATGCACATCAAGAACATTTCATTCAACCATTTGATCCAACAATATAGCTGATAAGAGAGGATTGGTTTTCTTAAAAAGACACATCAATCAATGTAAATTTGAATGAAACCAAGTGACTACACTATGCATAGAGCACACACTATCAAACATGATTACAGATGTAGAACTGTGGTAGTGTTGAAAAAGAAGACATATTAGTGCTCTGCAAAATATTTGAATATATACCAAGTGATAAATAGACAAAATACTATGTTTGTGCAACATACACCTATACAAAAGTGTTGATGACATCGCTCTGCCAATTGCATAAGTGTCTATGCAACCAACTCTGCCAATGCTAGAACATAAGTGGCATGAATTCTCAATGCAAGGGTCAAAAGTCTAGAATCCCACACAAGGACTAATAATAGAGAAATAATTTTCTTTGTCTATTTTGAATCCTTGTGCACCCTGAACAACTATACTTGGTATACTTAAGATAGTATGTTTTTAATCCTTGTGCAGAGAAACCACACAGGTCACCCTCCTGCATTGTTACACTTCCACACCTCTACATTTCCAATAGTTCCACATTGATTGTGACAAGCAACGTAATTTGAAAACTAGGTCATTGATTTCTAATAAATTGATTTGCTCCGATTTAGGGGAAAACACCATGCATCTAGAAGAAGTACCAAGTAAATGTGTTGCTTATTTGTATACTGCCCAATGGTTTTTTATTATGGATATTTCTATTCAAAAGGTATCCGATATATGTGTAAAAGACTTTTTAGCATAATGGCATCATTCTCTTCGCTTTGGGGTAATCCCAGGTTTGCGATATATTTTCCTTTGGACAATCTACTAGTCGAATTTTTTTTTACTTGCCCACTTTTGAGGTTGGACGAAGATTTTTCAATAGCCATATCTCCTCCCTCCACACAACTATGCCTCTTGCACACCACACAATCTCTAAATCGCTTCCCTTTGCTTGCAAATCTGAAAAAATAAACCTCTGATGAATGGTTGGGATATTGTCCAAATTACATCCATTGTCGCAATTCGTCATGCGAATGCACATGACCGCACAAACATAACTGGCATGAGTTCTTCACACAAGAATTGAAAATACATAGTACTGTCCATGTCAGTGATACTCCTCTACCACTACTGAGATGCAAAATCCACACCAAGTTCCACCATATGTTCATAGCAAAGGCCTCCAAACAAACTGCAAAATGCTTGTCTTTATGAACTACACCTACTTATACTATAATCAAACCTCCCCCCATAAAAAAAAGAACAGATGGAACATAGTGCAATGCACCAACCAAACGATCGCCAACACCATATGAAAATGCATCCAACCTAAAAAAAACATTTCTCTACAACACATGCAAAATAATGCATTGCTCCCTAACTTTATACCCACACTATCTCCATAACATCATTCAACTGCAAAAAACATGAAAAATACATGTCGACAACATGGAAACACAAAATAAGAATCAAGAATCAAGAACTAATAAGGATTTCTTACACTCTGGTGAACATTTCCACAACCCCAAAATTAGAACTCTTGGAACTCACCACTCCCAACACTTACAAATCCAGAATAGTTCTGTCTCTCTGAACCATAACATATGACATGGTAGATAAATAGATTAAGCAACCCAAAAAAAAACAAAGTGAACAATACAACCTCAAAACAATACACCTTCTCTCTCTGCTAACCTTTGACTACTTTCAGATCACATAGTCTCTGTAACAACCCCCGACCCACTTGAATTGCTTCTGGAAAAACCAAGAACACAAAAAAAATAGTTGCATTATGAAAAAAAACAAACTGCTTCAAACAACAACTAAAGAAACTATCAAACAAAAACACAATCTAAAAACAAAACACCTTATCTCATTGTCCACCTTTGACTATTTGTGGCCTACAAAGTGTCTATAACAACCCCCCTCGACTTGACTTGCTTCTAGAAAAACCAACAACACAATAGAGCTAACTGTACTATGCACAAAGAAAACTCTATCAAACAAAAACTACAAAAATAATTGCACTTGTCTAAAATACATAAATTAATATGGCAACCAACTAGTTAGAAGCAATATACTAGATGCAAAAGACTTCTTACCCACTCTCATACATTTGTACTAGCCCCAAAAAACCAGATCTCTTCTATGTCACCAACTGCAGCACCCGTAACTTTTATAACAACCTCGCCTTCGTAGATTATAAAAGAGTGTATCGTGATCAAACCCAGAGAATTCAAAAATGAATTAGAAAAAAAGAATTCAATTAAAACTCCTTGTAATCCATGAAAGATATCACAAAGAATCATGTCAAGCAATACACAAAAATCCATTGAAAATTTATGAATCATACTAATTTTAATGAACAATCGAAACACAATCATTTGTATATATTTATCAAAATAATTCTATATATTGTATAATAAATATATATGCATCTTGTTTGACCCACTACTTTAAATTCCACCAATTGCTAGCTGACACTGTACTAAGCTTCATAAACCGTGGCAGTCTCAGAACTTTGAGACTTGTACATGAAACCATTCCAACCATCCGCTAAACCTGCATAATTAAATTTCCTATTCAATTGCCATCGCCGACCTGACAATAAGATGTTGTTTTGAAGGACCAATAATAACAAAGGAAGACAAATTAGATCTCTACCAACAAAGTTTAACTTTGGAAAACAACACCAAATTTTTGGTCAACACAAAAACAAAAACACAGTCAACGCAAAAACGATTGCTATAGTTCCAGGCCTTCGGCATGAACTAATAAGAGGTATTGACTTCAAGTCTCTCATTTTTAAGTTACTTTTAAAAAAAATTCATCATATAATTTTATTGTAAGTCTCATTTCACTTAAATTATAAAAGTGAATCACTATAAAGTAACTTTAATATTATATTTTTAAAGTTACTTTTTACATGCAACTTTAATTTATAAAGTAACTTCATTGTAAAAATGATTCTCACTTGTCATATCAAAGTGGGTCACTTCTTAAGTAACTTATTTGTGAAAGTGATCTTACATGTATGCATCCTTAATTGTAAAAGTGAGTCAGAATGAGGTAATTGTTTTTTATTCAACCACGCCATTGTGCATCCATCACCATGTGGGCCAACTTCTACTTGACATGTGGCACTTTGGTTACCTTTTGTGCCTTTTTAAAAAAGGGCATAGCTTCACATCTGAAATATGTTTTCAATGCCATTTTTTTAAACAACCTATTTTTTCGAGAGAATTCCATCTAAATAGTCAGTTTAAAATTTTTAATCCATATTATCTATATATTATCGAAGTGATCTTTTGCTTATCAGTACCGACTACTTCTCATGGAAATCCCATATGGAAGATGTACTAAGGAGTAAAAGATTGTCTAAGATTACCTTGAGAAAAGAACAAGCCCCCACTGATGATGAAAATAAAACCAAATGGGATAATAAAAATGATGAAGCAAATGGATTAATCAAAATGCCCATCTTTATTGATTTAGAGTTTCACCTTCAAGGAATTGATGACCCAGTGAAAGTTGGGCTAAGTCAGAAGTCATATTTTGGAAACATAAAGTGATTCGAGCCCACCTAATTGAAAATCAGTTAATGAATTTAAGTTCCAATGATTTTCGTTGCATTGAATATTATTTATCTAAGTTCAAAACACTTAGAATTTTACTTAAAGACTGTAAAATAGATATGAAGTATGACTGATGCATATGCGTTATGTTTTCTAAGATGGTAGTGCATATTTTGTCTTTGTATCTATCTTTTATGCCACCATAGAAGCTCTAGGGTTTGCTTACCAAGCTCTCACTCTTGAGTCTTTTTGTGATTCTCTAATTAGAGAGCAATATAAACTCTTGCAACTTTGAATGATCAACACTGTAGATACATCTAACAAATCCTTAATGGCCTAATATCAAGATAAACCCAAGAATCCAAAGAAGAAACATCCTTGCAACAATAATAAAAACAAGGGTCCCAAACCCTTTCAACCAACTTCTACTCCCAATGGTGACAAAGGACCAAAAAAAAAAAAAAGTAACAAGATTGATAGACATTGCAAATTTTGTGGGTGAGATGGTTATTTGGAGTCTAAATGTTTTAAAAAGATGGAGGCCTTGGAAGTAGCAATGAATAAGCACGCCATCAATCTTCATTCTTCTTCTTATAACTCTTCTTCTCATGGACATGCACTTTTTGCTTCTGGTTTTTTCTTCAATGCAACATCAACAACTTCTTCTAATCAATGGGTTATTGATTTTGGAGAATCTTGTCACATGGTTAAGGATAAAGCCACTTTTTCTTCTCTTAATGAATGTAAGACTAAAAAAATATTTGTTCATGATGATAGATATCTTAGTGTTGTAGGGTTTGGAACAATTCAGATAGATAATGACCATTTCAATCATGTATTATGTGTTCCAGGTCTTTCCTGCAACCTTATATTAGTATATCACATCACTCATTCAGGTGAAGTTAAAACAATAGAGTTTTCACCTCACCAAGTTGCAATCAAGGATTTAAAATATCATAAGCATGTCCTAGCCACTGTATTTTTTGATGATATCACCAATTTGTACAAATTTGATAACTTTGGGTCATCATCTTATCCATCAATTTTTTTTCTCATAGTGATGACTTGAGAAAACTTTGACATGAGAAGTTTGTTCATCTAAACTATTGATCATTGCAACAAATACATAATAAAAATATGGTGATTGGTCTTCCTCTCATTTCTTGCAGATTTGGTGTTTGTGTCAGTTGTGTTCTTAACAAACATCATCAAAACAATTTTGACAAACGTGCCTCTTGGCACACCTCGACCCCTTTGCAACTTGTTCATAGTGATTTGTGTGGTCCACTTTCTTATCCTTCTTTCTTTGGGTGCAAGTACTTCTTAACTTTCATTGTTGACTTCTCTAGACACACTTGGGCTTATTTCTTAAAACTTAAGAGTGAAGTTTTTGATATGTTTTCGGCCTACAAGGTCCTTGTAACAAACATTATGGATATCAACTACAAAAGTTAAGAATAGATAATGGAGGTGAATATGTGAACAAAAAATTTATAAGTTACTACACTTCACACAACATTCAAATGCAACATACTATTCCACATACACCACAACAAAATGATGTTACTAAGAGAAAGAATCACACATTAAAGGAAATGGCTAATTGTATGATCCAATCTAAAGAATAAAGTCTTTATTATTGGGTGTGTTACACATTAAAATTACTCATTTCAATGATGAACTATTGTCGTCATTACAAGTGTCACAAGTGTCTCATTTTGGCCACAAGTGTCGCAAGTGTCGCAGACATCATATAGTCATCTTTCCCATGTCGTGTCTCGAACGACATCACAAGGAACACTTGAAGACACCCTCAGAGACTGGTTAAAGAAGAATAAATCATTTCATGAAGAGTACAAAGATTTGTCCATGAAAAAACCCACTTAAAAATGAATTTTGAAGGCCAACACTCCCCTACCCACTGTCAGGGAGTGCCAACACTCCTTGAACTTCTTTGGGGGAGCGTTCCAGCACTCTGTGCACCCTTCTAGGGGAGAACTGGGATTTTTTAAGAAAATTTTGGGTAGCACTCCCATACCCACTATCCGGGAGTGCCAACGCTTCTTACCCTCCTTTGGGGGAGCGTTGCAACACTCTTTGCCCCATTCTGGGGGAGCACTAGGTTGTTCGAGGAAATCTTGGGTTGTTGAGGAAAATAAGGGAAAAATCCCCCTCATCTCTGGAGTTGGTTGGATTCGAATCTGAGGTCAAGGCTGGATCTTAGGGAAGATCCAAAACTTGTGGAGAAGGATCCTCAACCTATCCCAAGAATCTCTAAGGTGGTTCGGTCCATCCAAGCTTATATAAGGAGGCCTTCTCATGGTGAAAGAGATGGAGTTTTAGAGATACCAAACTTATGATCTCATGAGAAGTGGTATTGGAGACATTGAAGGCATAAAACTTATGACATCATAAGGGAGATAATCAGTGAAGCATAGTCATTTTGATTGTGGATCATTTGAGCAAGGGGTTGGAAAAGGAGCGCTGGAAGAGGCTGTTGCAACTTAATCAAAGGTCTGTAAGTATTGCTATCAAGTTCTCATTAATACATGTGCTTGGCCTGTTTCTTTAAAGGTTGTGTATGCCTACATGAACTTGTCTTTGATAGATAGATCTAGTTTTGAATTAATCATGGTAGAATAAGAATTTGTTTTGTCTTTGTTGTTATTGGATTGCAGGAATTGTTGAAGAGCTTGGGGATCAAGGCTCAACTTGGACTGGGCAAGGACAAACATCGTAAAAAGGTACATCTTCTTCCTTTTCTCTATTTGATTTACTTAGTTAGGTTTAAAAGGATGTCAGTGACCAAAGTTAGCACCTTTCTTTCTTGATCTTAGATATTTAGGGTTCAAGAGGAAATCCACTTGTCCACAGGGGGAATTTTCCTGTAAAAAAAATTGGCGACTTCGTTGGGGACATGCCCCCCAAGCTTCAATTCATTCATCGACTTTGAGGTTGTCACCAATTTCTGTACTAGATGGAGAAAAAGGATTAGGGTGGATGAAATGAAGGTTTAAATACAAGACCTAATGAAAGACTCGACTTGGTATGAGAGGTGACTGTTTCATTTTTTAACGAGCTTGAAACGGAAAAAAGAACTATGCTCAAGGATCCGGGTTCAATCCCTAGATTTATGTTTCATTTTTTAATGAGCTTGCTACAGAGAGAAAACTATGCTCAAAGCCTCTATTTCATTTTTTAATGAGTTGATGCAGGAGCATCTCTCCAACTCAGCAAAGCGCTATCCAGCCAACACATACAATGCACATTCATGGAGTAGAGAGGCGCAACCCTCTCATTTTTTTTCAAAATTATGAAATCAGATCCCATTTGGGGATTTGCGTTGTAAGACTTTTAATTTCAGGTCGCACCTTTGTATAGGTAGTGGTTGAGGTTACCTTAAATGGTTACCTGCAGCAAGCCCAGGACGTAGTTAGGAATGGGCATCCTTTCATGTAATGTATCTGTAGGAGTAGGTGTCTCTCTGAGATAACGATGGGACAGAGGCGGTGAAGAGGATAAGCTCATAGAGCCCTCTTTTGTAATAAAGGGAATATAGGACTCAGAGTAGAGAGTAAGAATAGGAGAGACTAGAGTAGAGAGGTCTTGAGAGAGGGAGATGAGACTTGTTACAGTCTAGTCTTTGTAAGCATTGTATAGATACACAAAGATTAATAGAAAAGAAGATTTTCCTGCATACTGTGTGTTTGGTGTTTATATGTTTTTATGCATTTCATGTTTTAGATGCATAACTGGTGAAGCATTGCATAAGTTTCAATTTCTTCTCGTTGTTGAGTTTTCGAGTGCAAGGAGTGCACATAGTCTGCAAGGTGTGCGTTGACAGAGGTGAGACAACCTTAGGAAATCTCAAGAGGGATAGCGTTGAATCTTCATCAACAGAATTGCAAGGAGTGCACAGAAGGAACTCTATCTCGAGTTCAGAGAAAACAAAACTACCGAAGATTCTATAAAGCTCTGCCAGGAGGGCATCAAGTGAGTGTATAGAGTGAATAGGAGGGACTCTATTTCAAGTTCAAAGAGAAGAAGTGTCAAGGAGAGACAATTACAGAGTTGTTGAACACTCTATAGGCTCTACAAGGTGTGCATTGAGCAAAAGAGCATGAGGAGGGAGTGAAGCATTTCTTTTCAAAGAAATACTTTAGATCTGAGTTATTCAAAATATCAACAGCACCAGGAGTGTGTGAGAGTGGACTTGTTCTAAGTCCATAAACTCAGAAGAGAAAGCATGAGAAGAACACGCACAGAGAAAACCTTTTAGGTTTCCAAGTTGACAAAGCTTAGGAGGGGGAGAATTTCTATAACGCAGATAAGACCCAAAGGAACTGGGATCATAGGAGAACAACTAAAGGCTGAGACCTTCAAAACTTAGAAAATCTTCTAAGTCTGAGAGAAACATAAGCTCAGGAGGAGGACCGTCGACAGTTGTCGGATAAGCTACAGAGGAAAATATCTGGACTATTGGGATTCAAGTCTAGACAACAGGAGGAGAGTGCGTCAGAGATTAGATATGGGCCATCAGATCTAGTGAAAAGGACTGATACCCGTTGGATCTGGGAGAAGGTGCATGAGGTTTAACCCTAGTATAAGCAAAGGAGAGAGGACTCGACAAAGTCTCGAAAACACATCGTGACCGTCCATCATCAGGAGGAAACGTGAAGTCGCGAAATGAATCAGGAACATCCCTCTCAGAGGATAGGTGGCAGCAGATCCAAGCAACCAGAGTCTTGGTCACTGAGAGATTGGCGAGGAGTTGTCAAAAGTCCCAAAACGAAAATCCCAGAATCATTCTGGGATTTTTTTACCAGGAGTTCGAGAGTGAAGACTCTCCCAAATTTTTGAAAAGGAGAATGTCGAGACTTGATCATGACCATTGATCATCTCGAAAGGATCACGACCGTTGATCGTGATTAAGGGTCACCACCATCCATCGGAGGGGACACATGGTTGTTGGTCGGCGTTTTAGCACTGGGGGAACGAAGGAGAAGACCAGGCCAAAATCACGAAAGGATATTTCCTAAAAGAATTAGGAGCATCCATCTCAGAGGACACGTGGTGAATATCCAGAAGCCATCGGGGTTTTGGACTTCAGGAGTACAAGGGTGAAGACCGGAGAAAACTCTCGAAAGGGAGATCTCACAAAAGAATCTGGACTGTTGATCTCTCAAGGGGGAGATTTTGACATTTCATCATCGGGGAAAATAGAGGAGAGAGTCAGTTGATACTCATCCTAGAAATCGCGAAAGGAGGAATCGCAATTGAATGAGGACCGTCCATTCAGCAGCGGATCTAGACCATTGATTGTCCAGGAGAAGTTTCGGCATTTCGGGATCCAGGAGTTGAAGGAAGGAGGAGCCATGAAACGTGAATTTTCGACTCGCAAAACCGTGAAACAATCATGGTCGTCAATCGAGGAGGACGCAGGATCGTTGGATCTGGTCTAGAGAAGAATCGAGATTCCAGGTTTCGGGGATTTGAAAGGTAAAGGAGGAACATTGCATCGTGATTCCTCGAATCGCAAAAGCCAAAGCACTTGGAGGAGTAGCCCTAGGCCATATGACAGGTTCGTGTAGAGAAGGCTTAAGGGAGGAGCCAAGGAGCCTTTAGGCCCTTTTCGGGTTTTGGTATTTTGAAAGACAGGGAGCCGGGGAGAGCTCGCATGTAGGAGTCCCGAACTCACGAAACACGAAAGGTGTGTAGCCTAGATCCTTGGGTCACAGCCTGAGGTCACGAGAGAGAAAGGGAGTCAATGCAGAGGTTTATGTTGGCTCAGAAAGGAGAAGGGCGTCGAAAAGGTGGTGTGCATGCAGGGCTTCTCAAAGCTAGCGTCAGGGAAAAAGGGACCTGTGGATCTGTTCGAAGGGTTCCAGCAGGAACCAAAGAGCTATTTCAGCTCGTGGAGGTAGAAATATCCAGTGACCGGGAGGTCATGGACCCTGCTGAGGTAGGGGGTCTGCATCATGTGGTATCAGAGCTACAGATAGGTTCAATTCTGATGAAGGGTATAGAATGAAGCGAGCAAGAGTATAGCTCTGATACCACATGATGCAGACCCCCTACCTCAGCAAGTTCCATGACCTCCCGGTCACTGGATCGTTCTACCTCCATGAGCCAAAATATCTCTCTGGTTCCTATTGGAACCCTTCGAACAGATCCGCAGGTCCCTTTGTCCCTGACATTGGCTTTGAGAAGCCCTGCGTGCACGCCACCTTTTCGGTGCCCTTCTCCTTTTCGAGCCAACAAACACCTATGCATTGACTCTCTTTCGCTCTCATGACCTCGGGCTATGATCCAAGGCCCTAGGATATGCGCCTTTCAGGTTTCGGGAGTTTGGGACTCCTACATGCGAGCTCTCCCCGGCTCCCTGTCTTCAAAATGCTAAAACCCGAAAAGGGCCTAATGGCTCCTTGGCTCCTCCCTTAAGCCTTCTCCACATGACCTTGTCCTGTGGCCTAGGGCTACTCCTCTGAGTGCTTCGACTTTCGCGATTCGGGGAATCATGATGCAGTGCTCCTTCTTTACCTTTCAAATCCCCGAAACCCGGAATCCCAATTCTTCTCCAAACCAGATCCAACGGTCCTGCGTCCTCCTCGATTGACAACCATGATCATTTCAAAATTTCGTGAGTCGGGACTTAACATTTCATGACTCCTCCTTCCTTCAACTCCCGTATCCTGAAATGTTGAAACTTCTTCTAGACAATCAATAGTCCAAATCCACCATTGAATGGACGGTCCTCGTTCAATCGTGATTCCTCCTTTCGCGATTTATGGGATGAGTATCAAATGGCTCTCTCCTCTATTTTCCCTGACGAAAAAATGTCAAAATCTCCCCCTTGAGAGATCAACAATCCAGATTCTTTCGCGAGATCTCCCTTTCTAGAGTTTTCTCTGGTCTTCACCCTTGTACTCTCGAAATCCGAAACCCCGATGGCTTCTGGATCTTCGCCACACGTCCTTTGAGATGGATGCTCCTGATTCTTTCGGGAAATCTCCTTTCGTGATTTCGGCCTGGTCTTCTCCTTTGTTCCCCCAGTGCCGAAACATCGACCAACAACCATGTGTCCCCTCTGATGGATGGCGGTGACCCTTAATCACGATAAGAGGTCGTGATCCTTTCAGGATGATCAACAGTCATGATCAAGTCCCGAAATTCTCCTTTTCATAAATTTGGGAGAGTCTTCACTCTCGACCTCCCGGTAAACAAATCTCAAAATGATTTCGGGATTTTCGTTTCAGGACTTTTGACAACTCCTCCTCACCAATCTCCCGGTGACCAAGACTCTGATTGCTTAGATCTACGGCCACCTGTCCTCTGAGTGGACGGTCCCGATTCCTTTCATGACTTCACGTTTCACGAAGTCTAAAGACTCCTCCTCCAGTCCTTCAATACCCAATTCCACGAAATACGTGGATCTTCGCCACGTGTTCTCCCGACGATGGAAGGTCACGATGTGTTTTCGGGAATTTTTCGAGTCCTCTCTCCTCTACTTATACGAGGGTTAAACCTCATGCACCTTCTCCCAGATACGATGGCTAATGGTCCTTTACGGTAGATCTGACATCCCATGTCTAATCTCCATCGCGCTCTCCTCCTGTTGTCCAGACTTGAATCCCAACGGTCCAGATATTTTTCTCTGCAACTTATCTGACGGCTATCAACGCTCCTCCTCCTGAGCTTGCGTTTCTCTTAGACTTGGAATATTTTCTAAGTTTCGAGGGTCTCGGCCTTTAGTTTCTCTCCTACGAGGCCGATTCCTTTGGGTCTCGTCTGCGTTATAGAAACGCTCCCCCTCCTGATCTTTGTCAACTTAGAAACCTCAAATGTTTTATCTATGCGTGTTCTTCTCACGCTTTCTCTTCTGAGTTTATGGACTTATAACAAGTCCACTCTCGCACACTCCTGGTGCTTTTGAGATTTTGAATAACTCAGATCCGAAGTATTTCTTTGAAAATAAATGCTTCACACCCTCTTGGCACTCTTCTGCTCGATTCATACCTTGCAGAGCCTACATAGTGTTTAGTAACGTTGTAAGTGTCTCTCCTCGACACTTCTTCTCTATGAACTTGAAATAGAGTCCCTCCTGTGCACTCTATACACACGCTCGATGTCGTCCTGACAGAGCTTTACAGAACCTTCAGTAGTTCTATTTTCTCTAAACTCAAGACAGAGTTCCTCCTGTGCACTCCTTGCACTTCTGCTAATGAAGATTCAACGTTATCCCTCTTGAGATTTCCTGAGGTTGTCTCACCTCTGTCAACGCACACCTTGTGGACTATGTGCACTCCTTGCACTCGAAAACTCAAAGACGAGAAGAAATTGAAAATTATGCAATGCTTCACCAATTATGCATCTAAAACATGAAATGCATAAAAACATATAAACACCAAACACACAGTATGCAGGAAAATATGCTTTTCTATTAATCTATGTGTATCTATACAATGCTTACAAAGACTGGACTGTAACAAGTCTCAGCTCCCTCTCTCGAGACCTCTCTACTCTAGTCTCTCCTATTCTTACTCTCTACTCTGAGTCCTATATTCCCTTTATTACAAAAGAGGGCTCTATGAGCTTATCCTCTTCATCACCTCTGTGCCATCGTCATAGCGACACCTACTCCTACGGATACATTACACAAAAGGATGCCCAGTCTTGACTACGTCCTGGGCTTGCTGCAGGTAACCATTTAAGGTAACCTCAACCACTACCTATACAAAGGTGTGACCTGAAATTAAAATCCTTACAACTCAAATCCCCAAATGGGATCTGATTTCATAATTTTGAAAAAAAATGAGAGGGTTGAGCCTCTCTCCTCCATGAATGCGCGTTGGATGTGCTGGTTGGCTAGCGCTTTGCTGAATTGGAGTGATGCTCTTGCATCACGAGCTTTCCACAGAGAAGAGAAACTATGATCGTGACTTCTTCTTGATCATGGTTTCCAAGAGGATAATGCTCTGGAAGGAAACCATGTCAAGGGACAAAACTTGGTCATGGCTTCCAAGAGATCTTCACTAGATGGAAGAACAATTCTCTAGAAGGAACACATGTCGAAGACCGTGACAGGGGTAAGGATATTAGGCTCCAATAGCCCTACCGAAGAGATCACCATGTCAACTACTGGATCTAAGTCATCAAAAGTTGAAGTCATGGGAGACAACGCCACATAATTGACCTGTGGCAGGGGTGATACCAACTGCACATAAGACCCATTTAGGGAGGTCATTGGGTTGATGGTCAAGTCAGGGACAACGAATGAAATTTGATCAATAGTCACCATTATTCCATCGTGAGGGAAAGATATAACACGAAAGAGAGTGGACACAATAGCTTTCATGGCATAGACATAATCTCGCCCAAGGAGTAAATCAAAATCTAAGGGGTCCTGGACTACCAGAACATCAATAAAGACAGTTTTCCTTCCCAAAGTTACGGGAAACTGAGGAAGGATCCCTAAAGGGTGATTGGTTCTTCTGTTAAAAGCGAATAGAGTCTGGGTAACTGACACAAGTTGAGGATAACCCAAAGCTTGTCAAGCAACAGAGGACAAAATACTAATGGACGAACCTTCATCTATCAACGCATGATGAACGTCCCAACCACAAACATATACTGTAATCTTGAAGGGAATGTGAGAGGGAATGTGAGAGGGAAGATGAGGTCTAGTTAGCACACCTCAATAAAAAAGTATGGATTCATTACTTGGAGGGGATTTCACAGGAGAGGGAGGAATGCCTCCCATCACGGTAGATTTTGTATCAACGAGAAAAACATGGGCAGAATTGGGTTTACTCTCTAGCGGGAGAGTAGGATTGATTGATAACGACATCAAATCGATCACTTGGGTTTTATTATCCAAGGAGAGAATGGGGTCGACAGGTGGAAACATATCGACCACTTGGGTTGCACTCTCTAATGGGAGAGCAGGATCGACCGAAGATGAGATCGGATCAACCACTTTGTATACTGGTTCAACTAAGAAAGTGACTGGATTGACAACATGATCAACCAGACTGACCGATGAAGGGACCGAAGAAACCACTTTGGCACTTGTAAGAGGAGGAGTGGAATTGACCACATTGGCACTCTTCAGATGAAGGGTGGGATTGACCAATGACGAGACTGGATCAATCACTTGGGTTTCACTTTTCAGATGAAAAGTGGGGATGATCGATGACGGAATTGGATCAACTACTTTGGTTATTGGTTCAACCAAGGATGAAACTAGATTGACCACCTAATCAACCATACTAACTGGGGATGGAACCGAATTGACCATTCTATCAACTAACGATGGGTTGGGGGAAATATTACGGTAAGAAGCTACGTCCCAATTTGGAACACCTGCTTCGCGGTGTTCCACAAACCGATCATATACTCGAGAAGAAGAACCTCTTTATTCATCTTTTGCATCTTAAAGAACTTGAGGAGACCACAATTCCTCAATGCGGCCCTTGATCGGGGACTTTGCAACATGACTACATCATTGAGCTCATGCTCTCTTTCTTTCCACTCGATCATGAATTTTACCGAATTTACCTACAATCAACAATAAGCAAAAGTCACTAGTCATGCTATTTTGACAATTTTTTGGCAATTGAAAAACTTAAAAATTATTTTGCTCTACTTTTGATGCCAATGCTCCCTTTACACTCACATCGGGGCGCCAGGGCTCACCAGGGCGCTATTAATTTTGCACAATGCTCTCCTTACCCTTTTGGAGGAGCACTGGCATTTTATGTTGGGCATTTTTTGTGCGTTTTGGGCAGCACCCCTATCACTTCTACATTAGAGCGTTATCACCCTCTTACCAAGCTTGGAGGGGCATTGAAAAAATCAGGCAACACTCCCCCTAGAATTATAGAGGAGCGTCGAGCCCTTTTGGGCGCTTGAGATCTCCCAGGGCATCATTTTTAAAACCCAATAATTGCCTAAAAACAAAATGTAAACCATGAAAATTGAAGGAAAAGGAAAGAGCACCAACCTGATCCAGACAGTGACATAAATAATTGACCATAGCTCCGACACAGATGAATGCAAGAATCACCCTCCAAAGCTCAATTTCTCCATTGCTAAAATCTTTGCATGAATGAAATGGTAAAAGACATATTTTCCTATATTACTATTTATAAAATTTCATTTTTTGCCAAAGCATAGTTATTTTGGGTTTTTGAGGAATATTTTGGAGGCATTATTAATACCTTGGTGGGTAGTTTTGTCATTATTGGCAGGTTTCAGAGCAGTTTCGTTTGTTTCTTATCTTGTCACATTAACAAGCATGGTATTTAGTTCGTTCCCACGCTCGAAAAAACATGAGAATGCACTAAGTAACCTTTTATCTCTTTTTCGGACTCGCATGGATAAACAAAAAAGGAACCCCCTGGAGTCGTCTTTAAGCTCTTTTCAGACTCTCTAAACATGAAAAGATTGTCGAGTGATCTTGCTTCCTTTCCCACTCGTTAAAAGGTTTGAAAGGGCGTCTTTCAAGTGATAATTTATCTCTTTTTCGGCCTTGCAAGACTAACATTACGAAAAAGGACAACACTAGAGTCGTCTTTAAGTTATTTTCAGATTCTCTAAACATGAAAAACAACTGAGTTTTCTTTCTCTGGACTCGTTAAAAATTATACACTGAAGGGCACATGTGGGATCGAACCCTTACTTCTTCTGGTTCATTAAACAAAAGAAGAGGGACTTATCGAAGGTGAGTTATATCGATCATGTGTTACCCTCCTCAAGCTCGTTAAATTAAAAAGAGGTACTCATCTATCTGGATGGGAGGAAAATTGAAGGAAGCAAGCCAAGCAGTTTTTGAAAACATTACAGGTCACTCTTACAGTCGCCCTTGAACACGACACTTTGTATTTCCATACATTTTAATCCACTGAACCTCTGCACTAAACCAATCCTCTGAGTTTCTTTACTCCTTTGGGTCACCCAACGAAAGTCACAGTATCCACTGCATCATCATGTTTTGGTCCATGTCATGTTTCTGCTGTTCTGCCTCAGTGTTCAAGGGAAGTATCTTCCTCGAGAGTCAACCATCACAAATATCATGTTTCAATACCCGTGTCGGTCCATGTTCATTTGATCTACCCATTTACATCTCTGTGTCAGTTTCGTGTCGTTGATGGGGGATACATCAATGCCCTCTTGCGACGAGTCTGTTCTTGTCGACTTTAGCGCATTATCTGAGAATTAGACTTAGAAGTCGATTAGTACCTTGGGACCTGCATGCCTCAATGGCAGGCCTCCTCGCTTCTGACAGTGGGTTTACATCATTGACCCCTTATCGGATGATTCCACGGATGTTCGACTTCAACTCATCTATTCACATTCGCTGGAATGTATTAGGGTACCTTGGGAATCATTGACATCAATGGTGATTTCCCTCGCACTTGTTAACGGTTTACCTTGTTGACCGGTAATCAAGTGGTTTCTGCCATGTTTGACATCAGGAAATCTATTCACATGGTTAGACTCATACTGCATCGGGGTCGGTAAGAAGACCCTGGGTTGAGTGATCACTCTGGTATGTACTTTTCCCAGGTTGCGACATATTTTATTTTGAGAAAATTGACTCATATACTGTTACATAGATCCACTTTGTATTGGTCCATGGCTATGTCTTGTCGTTTCGTAGATCCACTGTGTATTTTTTGTGGCTACGATCAGTTCATGTGATGGAAGTATAGATCCACATTGTATCTTTGGTGGCTATAATCTTTGTTAATATAATTATGGATCCACAGTGTATCTTATGGCGGCCATACCTTGCAAGTCTTTATCACCCAAGCATAGGTATGTCTGCCTTGGGTTTGAAACATGTCATAATATTTGTTTGATGGTTGTGTGCATCTTCTACCAGGTTCTCCGTGTCCATACCCTTGCTTGAAAAATTCTACAAAGTACTTCAGTCATCATTTTTCGTCTTCTAACTTTCCACTTTGGGGGGAAATCTATTACACATCAAAATTACTCATTTCAATGATGACCTATTGTTGTCATTACAAGTGTCGCAAGTGTCACATTTTGGCCACAAGTGTTGCAAGTGTCACAGACATCATACAATCATCTTTCCCATGTTGTGTCTCAAATGACATCACAAGGAACACTCAAAGACACCCTCAGAGATTGGTTAAAGAATAAGAAATCATTTGATGAAGAGTACAAAGATTTTGCCATGAAAAAAAACACTTAAAAATGAATTTTGAAGGCCAGCACTCCCCTACCCACTGTCAGGGAGTTCCAACACTCCTTGAACTTCTTTGGGGGAGCATTCTAGCACTCTATGCACCCTTCTGGGGGAGTGCTGGGATTTTTTAAGAAAATTTTGGGCAGCGCTCCCCTACCCACTGACAGGGAGTGCCAGTGCTCCTTACCCTCATTTGGGGGAGCGTTGCAACACTCTGTGCCCCATTCTGGGGGAGCGTTGGGTATTTGAGGAAATCTTGGGCTGTTGAGGAAAATCAGGGAAAAATCCCCCTCATCTCTGGAGTTGGTTGGATTTGAATATGAGGTCAAGGCTGGATCTTAGGGAAGATCCACAACTGATGGAGAAGGATCCTCAACCTATCCCAAGAATCTCTAAGGTGGTTGGGTCTCTCCAAGATTATATAAGGATACCTTCTCATGGTGAAAGAGATGGAGTTTTAGAGATACCAAACTTATGATCCCATGAGAAGTGGTATTGGAGACATTGAAGGCATCAAACTTATTATCTCATAAGGGAGATAATCAGTGAAGCACAATCATTTTGATTGTGGATTATTTGAGCAAGGGGCTGGACAAGGAGAGCTAGAAGAGGTTGTTGCAACTTCATCAAAGGTCTGTAAGTATTTCTATCAAGTTCTCATTAATACATGTGCTTGGCCTGTTTCTTTCAAGGTTGTGTATGCCTACATGAACTTGTCTTTGATAGATAGATCTAGTTTTGAATTAATCATGGTAGAATAGGAAGTTGTTTTGTCTTTGTTGTTATTGGATTGCAGGACTTGTTGAAGAGCCTTGGGATAAAGGCTCAACTTGGACTGGGCAAGGACAAACATCGTAAAAAGGTACATCTTCTTCCTTTTCTCTATTTGATTGACTTATCTAGGTTTAAAAGGATGTCAGTGACCAAAGTTAGCACCTTTCTATCTTGATCTTAGATATTTAGGGTTCAATAGGAAATCCACTTGTCCGCAGGGGGATTTTCCTGTAACAGGGTGTAATCCATCAATTGTGCCAATAACATAGTAAACCACACTCTCACAAAGGCTTTAAAAAATATAATACCAAAATAAGCATGGACTAAATTTAAGCCAGTTGTAAACCACTTCCATGTATTTAGTAGTGAAGCATGGGCTCACATTCCTTATGAGAAAAGGGACGCATTACAACCTAAAAGTGAGAGGTGTATTTTAGTTGGATATTCTGAATATGTCAAAGGTTACCAACTTCTTCAACCTAATTCCAATGAGATAAATATTAGAAGAGATGTTAAATTTGATGAAAACCTCTTGGCCTGCAAGCTTAGTTCGATGTTTGTACCATCTTTGACCTGCAAGCCATCTTTGGTTTTGTGCCATCTTATGTTCCTATTTTGGTTTCTTCTTTAGAGGATGACAATGAGGTTGAAAATCCACCTCTTCTTGTTTACCTTCATCCATATGAGTCCATTAAACGTGAAATTGCACTAGCACCACCGCTTCCCAGATGGATTTGTTCAACAAGAGAAGTAGTTGGTGATCTTGCTAGTGATCCTTCATATTAGTGTTGGACATGTTCACAGTTCCAACAAGACTCCTCTCTTTTTACTCAAGTTTTAGAGACTCATGATTCATACACATTTATAGAAGCTCCTGTCCATCCAGATTAGGAAACAACAATGAATGAAGAATATTGTTCTTTAATGGAAAACAATAATTGGGATGTTATACCTCTTCTGAAAGGAAGAAAACTTGTTTGATATAAATGGATATAAAGAACTAAGTATGCTTTAGATGGAAGTGTTGAAAGACATAATACCCTACAATGAAACCTTTTCCCTCATAGCCAAAATGAATTTCATCTGCCTTGTTCTATCTCTTACTACCTCACATAAATGGGAGGTCCATCAGATGGATGTTAAATCTTCCTTCTTTCATGGGGATTTACAAGAAGAAATCTACTTGGAACAACCTTCTGGCTATGTTCAAAATGACTCCATCCTTGTATGCCACCTTAAGAAATCTCTCTATGGTATTAAGAAAGCTCCTCAAGCTTGGTATGCAAAAATGGATAACCTTCTTCTTCACACGAGATTTTCTAGATGTCATGCTAACCTTAATGTCTATACCAAGAAAGTAGGAAGCCTTCTCATAATATTTGTCCTTTATGTTGATGACCTTATCCTCATTGGTAGTGATACTAAACTTTTAATCCATGTGAAATCCAATCATAAAAACAAATATGAAATGATATACTTATGTTATTTGCTTCATTTCCTTGGCCTCCAAGTATTGCAAACTAAGGAAGGTATTTCCCTTTCCTAGTCTAAGTATGCATGTGACCTTCTTCATCACGTACACATGGAACATTCTAAACCAACCTCTTCTCTCTTCTAGTGTGGAGTCACACTTGTTTCCACGTGTACTACTAAAAAATAAACTTCTCACTTTGATGGAGCCTGATCGATCATTACCCAACTGATTTGCAAATCGCGATCGATCTTTCGCTTCACTACTGCTAGTCCATGACCACCTTTGTAACCTTCTAGATTTGGTGATTCACGAGGATATTAATGTTGGGTGAGTTATTTATATCATGATATGATCTTGGGAGCTCTTTATCCAGTCAAGTTCACTAAGTTCTAGAGATCTAGAGCCTCTCCTGGCCTCCTCCACCAATCTATATAAGGAAGGAATTCCATGGGAAAGAGAGAGGATAATCATTCACAAGTACATGATGTAAGGATTTTGAAGGAGCTCTTCCACAAGAAATCAATATTTATCTCAGGTTATCTTTGCTTGTGTGAGGGCTAGGGAGTAGCAAGATCAAATATCCTTAGAGGAATGGTCAAGACTCAAGGTAATACATGTTGTTGTATTTATTTTCCATTTGATTAAAATATATATCTACATGGCTTTCCCCTTCCAATGCATATGTATTCAATGTTCAATACTTGCTTGTGTTAGATATGATCTTGCCTTGAGTAGACCAGATTAGATCTAGGCTAGATCTAAGTTTCCTAAAGCTAAAGAAGGTTTGGGGATTGACATTTTTTGTCACTTGCGTGTAGGAAGAAAGTCATGGGAGATGGATCTTCAGAGTTGTAGCGGCTGGGAAATGTAAGGACAATCATCGATCTAAATGTATGCCATTCTATCTTCTATCTTAAATAGAAATGTATCTAGTATATCTAAGGAGAATTGTGTAGTGGTCTATCATGTTGTTTGTCTTAGATCAAGGGCAGATCCAAGGGAGGTATTTCTTATTCATAGGTGTGATTTATCCATAACACTTGGAAATGAATGTGGCTTTCTTTTCTATAGATCCTCTATTAGTTTCTTCCATTTCATGTCTACACTCCTGAACACTTAATTTTTGGAGGTATGATGAGTTTGTTGCAAAGTGAAACAACTTCCAATTGCCTTCTTTCTAGTACTGGGAAGGCATCTGAATCCACTATCTCTTGTGCATGATTCTTCCAATCCTCCCTTGGCTTGGCACCTTCTCCTCTCACCTTCAACTATATCTCATCTCCACAACCTTGTAACGTTCTATCATTGTGAACCTAGTGGTGTCATTCTATAGCCATGACATGAATGCCCTAAGATACACATCCCCAATATATGGGTTTAGTGACCACCTTAAATTCTATTCAAGGACATAATTGTGCAGGTAGATTTCATATAGGAGGTTTCTTCTTTCTGAGATAAGGTCAAAATATAGTTCATATAATTTCGAAGGATTTTGGAAATTTGTCTTCATCTAAGAGACATAACACTCAATATAGAACTTACACCATTGCTCTTCTAGGTAGAGAGTGTAGACCTTTGTAGGTAGTCTATAGGCCAACAATTCATCAACATGCTCCATAATATCTTCACTTACATCTATTAACCTCACTACTTTCTTATCCTTTTCTATAGTTTATTCTATTTGTTTCACCAACTCAACTTTTAACTTAGCATTTTTATTTTTTGGATTCTAAATTCTTATCATACTCAACTGAGGTGAATGCATTTTTTTCTTCCAAATGGGAAATTACTTGTTACTGTTATAGGATGAAAATGATGTCCTCCTCTCTTTACTTAACTTCACGCTTCCACTTTGTTGCTTCACCTCGAGCAATCCAAAATTGTCTAATCAAATATTCCACCAAATATGTAGCCACCATAGGCTTTGGAATCCTTTTTTGCAGCCTACTCTCATTCTCACAGGTTCCCTTCGAGTAGTATGGCTATTGTTGTCTTCTTTATCCTTAACGATTGGATCCCCTAGTGAAGTGGTAGGATCCTCTTGTTGCTGAGAATTAGGAATAGGTATTGGTTCCTCAGCTTGTATTGAGGACCCCTCTTTTGTAGCCCAAGGAATTATCAACTTTGGTTCCTGAGTAGGCAAGGGATATCTTCTTTTGATCCCCCTTTTTGCTCCATTGTTTCTATTCTCATCAACATCTATCACAATTGGCACTGGGTCCATAATGTGTGAGGGTTATTCAACAACCGATATTGATGTTGCAGGTGCTTTGATTGTGTTGTCAATGAACTGATCCCATATGACATTTGGTTGTTTTCTCTAGAAATCATCTTGAATCGATAACTTGATTAACCCATGGTGCACTACAATTTCTTGTCTTCCTAATTGAACTTTTGTAACCATCTTCTTAAGCGATTTCACGAGGTAGTATGGAATGCTGACGAATCACTGATGTCTCCGAACCTTCATAAGCTTGAAATGATAGACTAGCATGATGTTGTGCCCGCCTTCATAAGTAACATATCTCATAATGTGCAAATATACCCAGTCTCAAGAATTTTAATATCTTCTTTCTCTTCACCCTCTTTATTGTATATGTAACTATTTCACCAACATGTAGGAAGCTCCTCTTAGCATCATGGGATTACATTTTTCTTTTAAATCATTGCTTGCATGCTATAGAAATACCTATTACTCTAGCAATTTCCTCTTATTTGACTTCCACCAACAATCCTCAAACAACGACAACATTCTCGCACAACTAGTGAAAGAAATATGTAGTAACTACATCATTGTACCCACTGAGTCTCTTAAAGAATACCATCCATCCTACTTGTTTAAAGGTGTGCAACACTTTAAGGTTGTTGTAAATTAAATATGTTCTCATGAGTTCTCTTATGTTTGGGTATCCTCTCATGTTTGTTGGTGAACTCTTCAATAAGCTACAATTGGTGAACTCAACAATATTTTCCATTTCTGTTGTTCACACCTTCTTTAGTGTTGCATTCGACAAACACTACCACTTTCTACAATGTTATTATAGGATGAAAATTTTCACTTACAATTTGCTCATTTCAATTCTATTTCAAATTCATTGTTGGGTTTGGGAGTTGGCAAATATCTCACCTCCCTAAATACTTGTTGGGTAGTTGCCACAACTCTCACGTCAATTCCATAGTGATGAACACAAATCCAAAAGATGCGGAATTAATCTGAATAGTGGGTCATTAAAACCATAATCCAAAAGACGGGGAATTAATCTGAATAGTGGGTCATTCAGACCATTATAATTTGGGGTTGTCACCCTCAATATCCTTCAATTTGTAGTATTTTCATATAAATTCGACGACAATTGGCATGTAGGTTGGCGAATTTGCGGACCGCGTGTGTGAACTCAGTGGTGTGAAAGATGACAATATTTTTTCAATCAATTTACACAATGTGAAGGGTAGAAAATACCCCCACCCCCAATATTAAATAATGTATGACATTAGACATTAGTATTAAGAGGCTGAAAAAATGGAGCTTTAGAAACGCTACAAAATTAGTGAATTAATAACTAGGAAGAGGATGGGGAGTTGTGAGGATGGGGAATTGTTGTAGCCTTGACAATGTTGCTTTTATAATCAACATATGTAATACAATAGCATAAATATGACAAGTATAGAGAGTTGTGAGGATGGGGAATTGTTGTAGCCTTGACAATGTTGCTTTTATAATCAACATAGGTAATACAATAGTATAAATATGATAAGTATAGAGATGTATTTGAGTTAGCTACGCTTTCAAGTTGTAGAATGATAGTTTTATGCATGGCTTGATGTTACTAATGTGATTTTGTAGCTTCTGATGTGATTTTACAACTTCTTGCGAAATGATATCATTAATGATTTTGCAACTTTCTTCTGTAGTATGGGTATTATGCACTCTACAATTTGTTCTGTAGTATGAGTATTATGTATTTTTTATTTTGAAGATGGAATACTACAAAATTAAAATATATGTGGCATGAGAAATATGATTATTTATTTATTGTATTTAGTGAAAGACTCACAAGCAAGATGACTTTCAGATTCTCACTACTTGCAATGCTTCCATGAAGGTTTTCATTATAGGAATTTATTTTTTACTTTAGAAAAGATGGAAAGTGTTATTCTAAATTGAGGGAAGTGGTGCCCTTAATCACATTCATTTTTTTCATTTTTCTCTGTAGAGTGGAAATTAAGTCCTACTTGGTTAATCATGTTTTCTCAAATTTTAATTTGTGTCCTTTAATAAGGAGTGGTGTCCTTCTTTGGTCAATTGTTTCTATTCTAATAGATCCATTGTCAAATATTTGTTCAGTTTCATATGGCCCAAGCCACCTAGTTCGAATATTTCCATTGAAATCCAAGAACCTAGACTCATAAAGCAGTGCTTGATCCCTAGATTGAAAATACTTGATCTTGATGAAACTATCATGCCATGAAATTTGTTATTGTTGGACCACTTATGTATGAATTTGAGCTCGATGTCGAGTCTCGTCTAAAACATTGAGCTATTGAACTCTTTATTTATGCACTACAAAAATATTTAGTCCTAGGCCAGTGGTTGTTCTAAGGGTTTTTATTTCAAATTCAATGGGAAACAAGATAAGTTTTCCATACACAAGTTCATAAGGTGTGAAACTAGTGGTTTTCTTCCAAGTTGTATCATATGGACAAGTTGCTTCTACCAATTTGTTTTCCTAATCCTTTATGTGGATTTTAATTGTCTTGGTGAATATATTTTCCAAATATTTGTTAGTAGCCTCAACTTGTCCATTTTCTTGTGGGTGATTGGAAGTGGAATTCCTATGCTTGATGTTGTGTTGTTGAGTCAAACCTTGAACTAGTTGGTATGTAAATTATGGGCCTTGGTCTGCTGCTATTTCTTTGGGGACATCGAACCTAGTAAATAAGTTTCCATACAGGAAATTGACATTTGGTAATTCTTTGACTTCTACCCATTTGGTAAGGTAGTCTATATAGACAAGGATGTAGTGCTTTTTATTTGATGGAGGATCCATTGCCAACAAAGTCTAAACTCAATTTTTCGAATGGTTCTAATGAAATCCCAGGTTGTAGAGGAATTTCATTAGCATGTGTGGGTTTTCCCATTCTCTGGCATTCATCACACATGTTGAATATTCTCTAGCATCCTTGTGGAGGGTTGGCCAATAGCTATTCTTTTGGTTGCAAAATGTCCTCCATTAGGCTCGTTATGACATGCATGAAGCACATGATATATCTCACCTTCTCATAGAATCAAGTCCTATTTTGAATATATATCCTTGAATCCGATTGCATGGAGTTCTTTTTCTTATGATTCCACAGTGTTCTCTATAAGAGAAATGTTGCAAAAACTATCCATAAAAAATGCAATTTGCATTGTTGGAAAACCATGGGGTTTGCAAGGACACTGTAAACAAGTGTTCATTAGGGAAAGTGTCAACCAAAAAATATTCTTATGGGATATTTTCCAATCAAGATAAGAAATTTACAACAACATTCTCCTTTCCAGCCTTATCAAGTATGGTGAGATCAAACTCTTGTAGAAAAAGCAACCATCAACTACTATACCACTAATAACAAGTTTGTTCATGAGATATCTAATTGTAGCATGGTATGTGTGAAAAGTATTGAGTATCCTAAAAAAACACCTATGGATTTTTCTAAAGGATCTATGTGGATATGAAAAGGAAGGTTCCAATTGGGTCCCTAAAGTACAAGAGTTAATATTAGCTTCCCTTTTAAAGTGTGAAAGGCTAATTGGCATTCTGTAGCCCATAAGAATTCAACATATTTTGTGAAGAGTACATATAACATGGTAGCTATATTGCTAAAACTAGTGGTGGAATCTTCTATAGTAACCAACATGTCCAAGGAAAATTCGAACATCATATTGCTTTCTATAATTGGGTAGGTCTTGAATGATTGAGGTTTTGGCATGGTCGACCTTAATGCCTACAATTGAAACATGGTGTCCTAGAACTACACCCTCATTCATTAGTAAGAATCACTTTTCCTGGCTAAGGGATATATTCACATCCTTGCATCTTTGTAGAACTATTTTTAAATTGGACAAGGCTTCCTCATAAGTGTTTTCATATACTGTGAGATCATCAATGTATATTTCTACATAGTCATGAACTTGTTCTAAGAATATGATAAGGGAATCTCTTTGAAATATGGTAGGGGCATTGCATAAACCATAACGTAGGAAACGATAGGAAAAGGTACCCCACGTACATGTAAAAGTGATTTTATCTTGGTCCTCAAGGGCAATCTATATTTGGTTGCAACCACTGAAACCATCAAGGAAAGACAAGTAATTATTATTGGACAATGTATCTAGTTACACGTGATAAATGAATGACAAAGGGAAGTGGTCCTTCTGAGTTTCCTTATGGAACTATTACCCTCCCTTCTTTGGCACTCTTACCAATGTGGAGATCCATTGGATGTATGACATAGAGTAAATTAAATTAGCATCTAAGAGTTTATGTAACTCTATTTTAACAATGTCCTTGAGGGATAGATTCATTCGGAATTAAGGTTGTGAATTGGATGGGTGTTTTCATTGATGTAGATATGATGTATGCAAATTATTGGGTCAACTCCTATCATATCTTGGTATTCCCTTGCAAAGGTAGTGCAACATTTTTCGTAGTAGATTCATTAACCTTTTTTGGTAGGGAGGACTTGGTTGTTAATATTCAAAGTTTTACCAAGAAATAGCTCTACTAAAATGGTTTGTGAGTAGGAAAATTTGCTAGTGGGAATATCAATCAAGAATATCATGTTGTTCAGGTTTGCATATTAAGTTATTGGAATTATGGATTTTATTGGGTCCTCATCAATGGTTTTGTCATGATCAAATTCATCATTTAACTTTCTAATTCAGAACTCTTGAGGGTAAAGATTCTGCATAAAGTTTGAGATCATAGAATCCTCATCCAATTTTTTTGAGGTTAGGGATCTATCAATGGTAAGAATGGATTTGGTAGGCTCTTCAAAAAAATGTATCCCTTTCTTCAT
>ML778999.1:473424-484869 GCA_009831015.1 Picea engelmannii | reverse complement strand
ATCATTATACATTCATTTGAGACAAGTCAAATTTCAGAGGAAATAAGAAGAAAAGAAGGCCGGATTTCAAGGGAGGATGAAGTCTTTTGGTGATGTGTTCTAAGGTATGTTATTTTCAGGTCATCTTACCATTTTTGCTATAAATTTTTTTCTATAACGATTCAGATGGTTAAATCGCTATGGTATTGAGAAGACATATCAAGGTAGCTCTGGTAAAATGTTCATCTCTTGATTCACTATAATTATGGAGATACACTCTGTAGAAGATAGGGTTTGTGACCAGTCCTGAAGCTAGTCAATAAACATGTGTTCCGGGTAAAAAAGTCATAACTTCTTCATCGAGAATCCAAATTAAGTGGGACAAGTTTCATTGGAAATATTACAGATTGTAGTTTCTTGTGTGTGAGTTTTAGAATTAGATGTTAATTATTGAGTGCGGGGAATTCTGTGCAAGTTCACTCTCCTGAATAGACTAGAATTGAATAAAGTCTACCATTCTTTTTATAACCTCTTTTTGGGGAGGATTCAAGGAGTGAAAATTGGAGGATTTTCAGAGAATATATTAAGTAATATTATCTACAGGATTAGAGTGCTCCAAGAATTGAAGAATTGCATAAATTGAAGAAGTCTCAGGAAGAATTATCAGGTTCTATGTGATGATTGGTTGATGGTAATGATTTAATGTAAAGTTTTATTATCTCTCATATATTCTTGGGTGGAAGGAAGGGGCAAGGATGGAGAGTTCAAATCTCTCTTTATATTGGAGGATTGTATCTTCCTCTTGGATGTTTATCCCTCCACTTACATTTGGAAGCTGTAGCTACCTTTGGAAGTCATTACTTCCCTTGAACAACAACTATTGATTATTTCTCATATATTGTGCATGGTGTATATTGTGGTGTATTGGTGTAACTCCTATACTATTGTTCACTGTTCATTGGATATAGTTGAATGGTTTAAGTATAATTTGAAAAATGTTTTAAATTGTACTTGATACTAATTCACCCCCCTCTCAGTATCAACAGTAGCCTCCTCTTACTATAGAGAGTCAGGAATAGGTATTGGTTACTTGGATTGTGTTGAGGACCCTTCTTCTATAGCCATAGGAATGATCAAATTTGGTTCCTAAACAAGCTAGGGATATGTTCTTATTCTCCTCATTTTCACTCTTCTACTGCTATGCTTGAAAATTTATATAACAATAGACCCTAGGTCTATAGCATGTGGGGGTTATTTAGAAACTGGCATTTATGTTGCAGTTTCTTCAACTAGGTTTTTGATGAATTGACCCCATGTGAGGTTTGATCATATTCTCCACAAAGTGTCTTTTATTAATAGCTTGATCAACCCATGATATGCTGTAGTTTCTTTCCTTTGTAATTGAACTTGTGTAGCCATATTTTGAAGCTATTTCATTAGGTAGTATGGAATGCTAACAAATTGTTGATGTCTTAGATGATCCAAAAGCTTGAAATGATATACTAGCACGATGTTGTGACTGCCTTCATAGGAGATATATCTCATAATGTGCATAGTTACTTGGTCTTAGGTTTTTGATAACATCTCTCTTCACCCCCTTTCTTGTATCTATAACTATTACACAAACATGCAGGAAGATCTTCTTTGTGTCTAGGGATTCAATGTTTTTTAAACCATTACTTTCCTATTGTGGAAAGACATATTAATCCAACAATTTCCCCTTCTTTGAATTCCAATAGCAATTCTTGAACAATAGAAACATTCTTACATAATTGGTGAGCAAAATCCGTAGAAAGTACATCATTGTACTCATCGAGTCTCTCAAAAAATACTATCCATCTCACTTGTTGAAATGTGTGCAAAACTTAAAGACTGACGCAGATTAAATCTATGTTTGTAAGTTCTCCTATGTTTTGGTTTCCTCCCATGTTTGCTAGTGAGATATACAATAATATAGAATTGTTGAACTCAATAATCTTTTCCATTGTCAACCATTGGTACTTCTTTAGTATTTCATTTGACCAACACTATCAACTTCTACAACATTATTATTGGCTAACAATTTTAACTTACCTTTCTCTCATGCCAAATCTGTTTCGAATCTAATGCTAGGGTTGGGAGCTAGAGAATCTCTCACCTCCATAACTACATGTTGGTAGTTACCATAATTTTCACATCAATTCCATAATGATTGGAACTAATTCAAATAACGAGGCATTATTTTGAATGATGGGTCATTAAAACCATTATGTTTCATGGTTGTCACCCTTTAGCGGTCTATCCTTTAAGTTGGTGACAATTGGCATGTAGGTTGGTGAATCGACAAAGGTAATGTGATGGAGTGTGTGAAATCGGTGGTTCAAAATATGATGAAAACTTTTCAATATATTTTGCACAATGTGAAGGATAGAAAATACACACCCCCCTTGCATCTTAAATAATGGCTGACATGGGGCATTGATATTAAGAGGTTGGTGAATTGGAGCTTCATAAAGGCTACAAAATTGGTGAATTAATAACTAGGAAGAGGCTAGGGAATTGTTGTATCCTTGAAAAAGTTTCCTTTATAACCAACATAGGTAAAATTCAGTAGCATAAATATCATTAATGATTCCAAAGGTTTATTTTATAGTATGAATATTGTGTATTCTATAACTTTGTTATGTAGTATGAGTATTATGTATTTTACAATTTGAAGATGGAATATGACAAAATTAAAATAGATATGGCATGAGAGTTATGATTATTTATTTATTTTCATTTAGTGAAGGACTCACAAAGCAGTTGGTTTTTAATTTATCACTACTTGTAGCACCTCGATGAAGATTTTCACTCCAAAAAATTAATTTTCACTTTGACAAATATGGGACATATTATTCTAAATTGAGGGTAGTGGTTCCCTCAATCACGTTAAAGTTTTATTTTCTTTGCAAAGTGAAAATGAACTCCTCCTTGGTTAATATCCTTTTATACATTTTCAATTTGTGTCCATTAAAAAGGATTGGTGTCCTACTTTGGTCAATTGTTACTATTCTAAAAGAGACATTCCCAAATATTTGTTAAATTTCATACGGCCAAGCCATCTAGTTTCAAGCTTTCCATTGAATTCCAAGAACTTGTAATCATAAATTTGTGCCCAGTCCCCAGTTTGAAATTGCTTAAACCCAATAAATCTATCATGCCATGGAATTTGATAATGTTGGACCTTTTATGTGTGAATTAAATCTTGCCGTTGAATCTCATCTAAAGCATCAAGCTATTGAACTCTTTAATTCTATGCTGCAAAAATATTAAGTCCTAGGTTCAATGTTGTTTTGAGGGTTTTTATTTAAAATTCAATGGGAAACAAGTCAAATATTCCATACACCAGCTCATAAGGTGTGAAAATAGTTGTTGTATTCCATGCTATATTGTATGCCCAAGTTACTTCTACCAATTTGTTTTCTCAATCCTTTTTGTGGATTTGAACTGTTTTGGTGAAGATATTTTCCAATTATTTGTTAATAACCTCAACTTGTCCGTTTTCTTGTGGGTGATTGGAAGTGGAATTCCCATGCTTGATGTTGTGTTGTTGATTCAAATCTTGAATTATTTGGGATGGAAATTGTGGGCCTTGGTATGTTACTATTTATGTTATGAAGCAAAGCCTTGAGAATGATAAAAATCCAATGAATAACAATCCACTTCGAGGGGGAAATCTACTTTTACAATATATTCTATGTATAAGACAAGATAATATGATCCTAAGACTATGTATTCTTGGTATATATATAGGAGACAAAGGTTACAATTATAATGCAAGAGTACAATGAAAGGTTCTAGCCCACCTACTAATATAACACTAGAAGAGTAATAACTCAATATCTAGGGATTCATAAGGGGTTTTATGCTTAACATGGGGATTTTTCTAGGGATTAACATGCCCCTCCCCTTCAAACAAGTGTTTTTCTCAACACTTGACTAACCACGAGTGTTTCTGCATGAAGAAATAATCTTCCCATGTCACCTCTTCCACTGGTAGGTTCTTCCATTTGATGAGGCATTTAGTGATTTCTCAATTTCGCAACTGCTTAATCCTTGTTTCAAGGATTTTTTCTAGTTCTAGTATGATTTTCCCTTCTTCATTAATCTCTGGTAAAATAGTTTGGACTAGGATCTTGTCACCGATTACCTTATTTAAGAAAGCATGGAAGAATGGATGTACATGTGAAGATGGAGGCAGCTTTAATTCGTAACCCATACTTCCAATCCATAATATTCAGGTGATAATTTATTGTCCTTATTTTTTTTTCTTGAGGAACAACTATTTATATGGTTGTATCCTACAAAATACCCAATCCCCCACTTCAAATTCCCTTGCACTGTGATGCTAATTTGCTTATTTTTTCATTCTATTTTGTGCCATAACCAAGTTGTCCTTCAATAATTTGAGAACCTCTTGTTGGTTCCCTATGTGGTCCTCCACTGCTTGAACCTTTGCACTCCCTTTCAAGGGTGATGTGATGGATGGAGGATGATATCCTTAAAGTTCCATAAATGGGGAAATTTTTGATGAGGTATGGAAGGATGTGTTGTATCATTGTTTTTCCAAGAGAAACCACTTGACCTATTGTGTTTGTTTATTAGATGCAAAGAAATGGAGATATCCTTCTATAATTTTATTCACAATTATAGCTTACCTATAGGATTGAGGATGACAATATGAATTGTGAGCCAATTGAGTACCCAAATAAGAAAATATTTTAGTCCAAAAATTTCCAGTGAAAATTGGATCTCCGTCACTTACAATAATCTTGGGGACTCCATGTAGCTTTTGAATTGTTTCCATGAATGCTATGGCTACTATACTTTCTTTAAAAGGATGATAAAGAGAGTAAACATGGGCATAATTGTTAGTCGATCCACTACTACCATGATGGTCGTCTTTCCTTCAAATTTAGGTAGACTTGTAATAAAACCCATTGAAACTTCTTCCCAACGTTGACTTAGTATAGATAATGGTTGTAGTAGACCCAGAGTCTTGATTATCTCTCCCTTATTCTATTGGTATACCACACATTCAACCAAAAAAATTTGAACATAAGTTTTAACACCTTTCTAGAAAAAATAATTTGTGATACTATGGTAAGTTTTCAAGAACCCTGAATGTATTCCTATAGGATACGTGTGCAATTCCAGAAGGACCTTATATTTGAGTTGGGAATTATTACATAAATATAGGTGATCATAATACCATGGAAAACCATTCTTCCATACAAATTTCTCTAATGCATTCATGTCCTCTTGTAGTTTTTGAATGATCTTGCATACCCCTTGACCTTGCTTCTATTCTATCCTTGCTTCTTCCACCCAATCAGATTGTAGAATAGAAATAACACATAGTGAACCCTTCATTTCGTCTTCTTTCCTTGAAAGTGCATCTTCCACAATATTATGTTTTCCTTTTTTGTAGTTAATTTAAAAGTCATAACCTAGTGTCTTTGTAACCTATTTTTGTTTCTCTTATAAAGATAATCATTTCTCCAAGAAGTAATTCAAACGATCATGATTTTTTTTTACTTTGATGTCTCTTCCTATTAGGTAAGGGCACCATTTCTTAATTGAATGTAGTATGGAAAACATTTCCTTTTCATAAATGGGTTTGATTCAGTTTTTTCCTTTAATTTGGATTATTTCAAAGGAAAGGGACCTTCCTTCTTACATTAAAACTGCACCAATGCCATGGTTTGAGGCATCACACTCTACAATAAAGGTTTTTGTGAATTCATGTGTGGCCATGACATGAATCGTACACATAGCCTCCTTAATTTTTTCAAAATATTTGGTTTCTTATTGAGTCCAAGAAAATGATTCCTTCTTTAATAATGATGTTAGAGGTGCTTCTATTTTACCATAATTCTCGAAAAACTTGCGGTAATAACTTCTCAATCCTAAGAATCCTTAAAGTTTCTTCAATTTTTAGGGAACTGGTCATTTCCTCATAGCTTTAATTTTGTTAGGGTCCACTTTCACACCTTCATGAGATACAATATGACCCAAATATTCCACTTCTTGAACCCCAAAGGCACATTTGGAAGGATTTGCATAAATTTGTTGATCTTCCAATAGTTGTAATACTCTATCAACATGTTGTAAATAATTTTCACAAGATTTGCTATAGATTAGTATTTAATCAAAAAATACTAACAAATTTTTTCTAAGGAATGGTTTGAAAATACAATGCATCAAGCTTTGAAATATTGAAGGTGCATGGTAAGTCCAAATGGCATAATCAAAAACTCATAATTCCCTTCATCTTTTCTAAAGGATATTTTGGGAATGTATTCTTGTCTCATTCTGAATTGATGATATTATGAACGAAGATACAACTTAATAAGGAAAAATTCTCATGCAATTAATCTAATAATTCATCAATGAAAATAATGTGAAACTTATCTTTGATGGTTATTTTGTTGAGATGTCTATAATATGGACACATATTCCATGAACCATCCTTTTTCATAACCATCACTACTGGTTAAGAGAAAACACTTTGGATGGGTTGAATGATCTTGACCTCTAAAATTTCTTGGATGATATGCTCAATCTCATACTTCTATTCATATGGATACCTGTAAGGCCTAATGTTAGGTTGCACACTTCTTGGTTGTAGATGAATAGCATGATAATGATCTCAAGTAGGTGGAATACCCTTAGGCATCTCTCTAAATACCTTGAAATGATTGTTGATCACTATTTGGAGATCCGCTAGAGAAGAGGATATAGATGTTTCAACATCTAGTGAGAAAAATTATGCAATTACACTATGGTGTCCATTTTTGAGTAATTTTGTCATGCTTCCAGAGCTTATCAATTTATAGGGTTTCCCTTGGATACCTTTATGCTCAATTTCCTTTCCTTCCGAGGAAAATATCATGACAAGATATTGAAAATCAAGGGTCATTGTTCCCAATGATTGTAACCATTGGATCCCTAATACAACATCAACAACACCCATTTGGATGGAAATCATGGGAATCTCCAATAAATACTCCCCAATATTGAACTTAATAATGTGGCACTTCCCTAAACAAGTTATGGTACCTCCATCTGCAATCATTACTTAAAACTCAGGTGTTGGAAATACAAAAAAAATGAGAAGTTTTGGTAATTTGGAATATATGAAGTTATGGGTACTACCATAATCAATCAACATTGTTTCCTTTTTTATTTTTAATATATATTTCTATGTTGAGGGTTTGTGGAGTACTGATGCCATCCAATGTATGACAAGATATCGTTGGAATAATATCTTCTAGATCTATATCTTTTGATGGTTCCAATTCTTGATCTTCTTCCTCTTCACAATATATGTAGAATAATTTCTTCTCGCCGCATTTTCCCCCCTTACTATACTTTCTATCACAATTGAAACATATTCCCTTTTCTATTATTTCATCCATTTGCTAAGGTGTCAACCTTGTTTGTTGAGTGAGGTTAGGAAAAGGAACATGATACTCTATAGTTTTTAGTGACCACTCTTCTAGTCACCCTATTTTTACTTTCAACTTTTCTTTCTAGGTTGGAAGCATGCTCTAATGGATTTAGGTTCAAATATACACACTTCATGTTGGATGATTTCCTTTAAAGTTCCCATAAAGATATCTAATAGTTTATCCTCTAGAGTTTCCTTTACCTTGAGATTTAGTTTTTGGAAATGTTGAATGTGCTCTACAATTGGACCTTTTTTTTCTGAAGATTTATCAATTGACAAAAGAATTTATTTCTCTTAATATCTTCAGAATGTGCTATCAATTCATCCATACAAATGTACCAAGAGACAATATAATTGTTTTTTCATTCATAAATCCATTTATACCATACAAATTGGCCATTTTCTAAATACAAGGATGCAATAGTTACCTTTTGGAAGGTTGACACTTGGTGTAAATAAAATAATTGTTCCAAGTGGAATATCCATGTTATAGGATCTTTGTTGATTAATTGGGTTAGTTTCCATTGATTTCAACCCTTGAAGAAATTTCGGTAGCACAAAGGTTTGGGTAATGGACCCAAGTTTGTTTGATGGATAATGGTATGAGTTTTGATATATTTGCAGGTAGGACTATTCTAGATGGATAATACATGTCATTCCATTTTTGGTGGTACATGGAACGTCACATAACTCCTCACGGTTAGAGAGTTATGGCCATGTGAAGTTCGATAACCCTCATGAGTCATCTAGAAGCCCCAAAAAGTCAAAGTGTTTGCCAAAGAAATTATTTAAATAATAAAGTTAATGGAGAACTCCCTAAAATAAGGAAAGTGGGATGCTACATGAAAGTATAAATAAGAGGGAAGACTCTTTCATTTAAACAAACTTGAATATCATTGAATATCTATTTTTTGTGAAAGGTTATTTGGGAAGGTATTATTGATAGAGAAAAATTGCAGCAGGAAAAGTGCGGCAGGAACACTGCGACAGAAAAAAGTGTGGTAAAAAAAGTGTGAAAGAAAAATCGCGGCAGAAAAAGTGCCGCAGAAAAATTGCAGCAGAAAAAGTGCGACAGAAAAATCACGAAAGAAAATTCGTGACAAAAAAAGTGCGATAGAAAAAGGGCGGTAGAAAAATCACGACAGAAAAAGTGCGGCAGAAAAATTGCAGCAACAACATGGTTGGGGTCTATTTATGAGAGATATGGCACATCATATTTATGATAGATATGACACATCTTGTTTGAGGTATGTTTTGTGAGCTAGGGTTTAACTCTTAAGATGGTATTGGATGTTCAGTATTGTTGCATATATCAGATTTGTTGAGGGATACAATTGGTATTTTGTTGTTGGTATTTGGCATATGGGTATTGGTATTTTGGTTGTGATGTGTTTCTGAAGTTGTTAGTTTAGCTTGAGGCTACATAACAGTGAGGTTGTGGCACATGGTTTGACATAAGGGTTTATGGTATTTGGTTATGGATAGTGTGATGTATTTCTAGAGAAATTTTGATGGTTATATTGGTTTATGTACTTGGTGTATGGTTAAGGTATATGGTTGAGACAAGTAGTTGATGAGTTGACACATACATGAGGTGTATACTTGATGATGTTGGTACATCTTGATGAGTCATAGTTGATGTGTATTTTATGCATGATTGGTACATATTTGATGCATGGTTGATGCACTCATCGATGGTACAGGTTGAGGTATAGGTTGGTGCATGGTTGATGCACTTGTTTATGGTATAGGTTGATTAAAGGTTGTTTGGACAGGTTATTGTGACATGGTATTTGTACAAGTTTGGTGCATGGTTGATGCATTTGTTTATGGTACAAGTTGGGGTACAGGTTGATGTATGGTACATGTTGGAAACTTTTATTGGCACATGTTGTTACAGGTTGATTATAGGTTGATTGGTACATGTTTACAACAATATATCTCACAGTGATAGTGTGACAGTGGTTCCATCATTCTACTTCTACATCAGGGTGGTCGGACGGGGCAATGACAAGTGGTTGTAGCCACCTTTCAGTTGTAGCCGGAGAACATAGGGGGTTATAGCCTCCTTTTGGTTGTAGCCAGAGAATTGGGAAGTTGGATCTTCCCTCAGGTTGTATCATGAAAAACTAGGGGGTTGTAGCGTCCTTTTAATTGCAGCTAGAAAACAAAGGAAGTTGGTGCTTCTAATGTATGTAATTCTTCAAGACATATAAGAAAAATAATTTTGTGGTTTTCTCCCGCTTTGGATTTCCACGTAAAAGCATTGGTGTACTCTGTATGTGTATGATTGCTCATTTGTTCATTGTTTATTTACTCTGCAATTATTGGATGATAATGCTACACTGATATAACACTTGCATTATATTGTTGAAAAGGTTTAAATTGCTCTATTACTGATTCACCCCCCGTCTCAGTAATCCAACAATTGGAATCAGACCAGGTTCCTTCATAAATCAATTTAACCACTGAAAAGTAGATCATGGAGAGCAACAACATGATAAAAATGGAATACCACAATTTGATGGACAAAAGTAAGCATTTTGGAGCAGAAGGATGAAAACATATATACATGCATAGGGATTTGAAATTTGGCAATCAGTTGTAGATGGATACAAAGAACCAACAATTCCGTCGACAAATGCAAGAGCAATGAAACTCGGGCAAAATAATTCCAAAGCCATAAATGCACTTATGAATGGTCTTTGTGAATCAGTATACACCAAAGTTATACATTGTAAATCCGCTAAAGAGATTTGGGACAAGCTCCAAAATATTTATGGAGATTCAAAAGTCAAAGAAGCAAAGCTTCAAACTTACAAAGGTCAGTTCGAACAACTAAAGATGAAGGAATATGAGAATATTGCATCTTACTTCTTACGAGTCGATGAAACAGTAAATGTAATCATAGGATTGGGAGAAGAAATTAAAGAATTTGTAATTGTTCAAAAGGTACTAAGATATCTTCCTATGAGATTTGATTCTAAGATATCAACACTAGAAGAAAGAGTCGATCTAGACTCAATAAGCATGGATGAACTACATGGAATCTTCATAGCATATGAAATGAGAACTGAACAGGAAAATCCAGATATAAAAGAAGCAGATTTCAAATCATCCAAAAGGGAAAGAAAAAAGAAAAAGTACATAGCAGCAGCAGTGACATCTCAAAAGATGATGAAGAAATGGCCAACTTTGTTAGAAGATTGAATAAGGGAACCAACGACATATGTAAAGGTAAGTTTCCATTGATTTGTTTTAATTGTGATGGTATTGGTAATTTTGCTAACAAATGTCCTCATAAGAAAAATAAGAGGAATGATGAAGATTACTCAAATAACAAACAAACATACAAAGGAAAAAGAACCACAAAGAAAGCTTTCAAGAAAAGCTTATGCACCAAAGAAGACATCTCCTCATCAGATGAATATGAAGCCAATGATAGTGAGACATAAAGAGTCCTATTCATGGCAGTAGAAGACTCTGACAAAGAAGATACCAAAGAAGAATATGAATAGGCCAAAGAATAATATGAGGAGGCATAAGTTGACTACCGAGAAGAATTGTTGTGTGCCATAGAATTTATAAGAAGAGAGAAGAATAAAAGAAAGAAGCTACAAGTGGAACTGGATAAGAAAGAAGACACTCAGGAACTAGAAAAAATGATAAAAAATTTGAAGGTTCAAATAGAAGAAGATAAAAGAATTGAAGAAGCACTCAGTAAGTTCTCCGTAAATTTCGTTCGGCTGAGAAACAAATGACAGAGGCAATCTACAAACCAACTTTGAGATCCGAAACTAGCCTTTTGGACCTGGAGAGGGATCTCTTGGGAGAATTTGTCTCGGCACAGGATATGGATTTGAGCTATCGACTAGATTTAACACCTTTGAATAATAAGTTCTGGTTGTATTGGTGCAAGAGAGTAAGACCTTGGGCTGTGGAGTGGGTTCGAGAAAATGATAGAAACAAATGACTTGGTGACTAAACTTGAG
>ML778999.1:451217-463933 GCA_009831015.1 Picea engelmannii | reverse complement strand
ACCAAATCCTCAATAATGATAAAAAGTCAATGAATAACAATCCAATTCAAGGGGAAACCTACTTTTACAACATATTCAATGTATAAGACAAGATAAGATGATCATAAGACTAGGTCTCCTTGATATATATATAGGAGACAAAGGGTACAATTATAATGAAAGGGTACAATGAAAGATTCTAGCCAACCTACTGATATAACACTAGAAATGTAATAACCCAATATCTATGGATTAATAAGGGGTTTTATGCTTAACATGGGTCTTTGTCCAGGGCTTAACAATTTCTCTTAAGACATCAAACCTAGTGAATATGTTTCCATACATTGGAAGGAGGGAATTAAGGTATCCCCCATCATCCAACATGAAGAACAATATAAGGGCAAATATTTGGAAGATCCCGATTGAAATATTGAAAGGACCCACAAATGAGTACATCTCTTGTGTGCATTGGATGGAATAACACATAAAAGTGACCCTTTGAATAGCAACCAATAATCAAAACTACTGACAAAGGCGAAGAAACCACCAATGGGGTCAAATGGAATCCAAGGTACTACACGAATCCCAATGTGTGACTTGAAGAATAGCTAGTAAGAGTAGCAAAGCTTTGTGTAATTGGTTCAGTTTCCTAAAGCCATACTAAAGAAAAACTATTGATACATAGACTTAAAACTTTGTGCTTTGTTAAAGGGTGACTCACTTGATGCCAAAAGTTTAAAGAGAGGACTCTTTCCCATGCTCTTTTTTTGTTATTTGATGTTTTTTTGTCTTTTTCATATTACAAAGCCAGAAAAAGAATAAAAGAATCCGATAGTATAGTGAAGGAAACGAGTATCGCAAACAAGAAAACTAGTTCTAAGCACAAGGAACATACCTATGCTCAATGAAAGGAAACATGTGCATGATATGGACACTCAGGTTAATGTTTCCTCCAGGGATACAAGTGTCAAGCTGTAAAGGAAAATATTGTAAGGCTAGCAATTGATGAGAATACATAAGCAAGAGGCTAAGAAACAACACACTAAAGTCGACATTAGGCCCAAAAGTGAAAATGGTAAAGACGAAATGCAATTACAACTTAACAAAATAGTATGGGAGCCCTATGGGTGATAGATAGAATATAGATTGAGAATAAAAATGAAGTTTCAATGCAATGTCATGGCATGAATAAACATGACTCCCGATCGTATGAAAGTACTTCAACATGGACACCAAATTGCGAACATGATTCTAACTAGGCAACCCATGAATGGTAGGTTCTACCACATGAATTACAACACTTATAAACAAAAAAAAAGGTTTTGTGTTGCAACTCACTGGGCTCGATCCTAAGGTGAAAGGAACAAGGAAATGGATAATGCAAAAATTGTTAGAATTTTAAAGAATACTAAGAGGGAGGGGGTGAATCAATATAGAGTTGTTTCAACAATTTTAATCTTCAAGCACTACACAAAAATTAACCATTAATATTGTCATTCATCATCACATACAATCATACACATTGCACACAGATTTTTATGTGGAAACCCAACTCGGAGAAAACCACGAAATTTTTTCTTAAGTAGTTTCAAGATTTTACATGCATCAACTTAAAGGAAGTATCCACTCCTTGAGTTTTCTAGCACCTATTGGAAGGAGACACCAATACACTTGGAATATTTTAAATGATGATACATGATCAAATCAACCTTCAAATACAATCCCAAAATCACTTCTTAAATCTGCATACAAAACTCCTTAGAACTGTACCTCAAATCGACAAACTTGTAAGATTCACAAAAAGCTCAATTTTTCATTTTTTATTCTGAAACTTGGACTTGAGATATTAGGATATTGTCTCCTTCTAATGCAGTAGTGGAATTCAATTTGGACCTACCAAGATTTATATATAATCATTTTATCTCAAGCATATGTTTGGGACTAGTTTATGGATTAGTCACAAACCCTAACTTCCAACAAGTATATCTCCATACCTGTAATGAAAAATGATCTTTAAATTGTACCCAATATTCTTCAATATCTTCTCTGAAATTCCTTCAAGTTTAGATCCTTGAATTGTCCCCCGAAAAAGGTTATAGAGAAAATGACAAGATGGCTCGTTTTGAAGAAGAAAACCCTATTATAAAAAAAACCTTAACTTCCACTGAGTATAAATCCAAACTTGAGATGAGTCAAGACCTGAAATTCATATCCAATATTCTTTGCTATCTCTTTTGAAACACCTCCAAGTTTCACTATCTGAATCATTATATAAAAAATGTTATATCGAAAATTCCAAGATTACCTTCAAAGAAAACCCTAGAACAAATCATCACAAGACTTCATCTTCCCTTGGAATTTCTCCCTTCTTCACTTCATCTTCCTTTGGAAATTCGTCCGCTAGGTTGAAAATCGCTCCTCTTCATTGGCTAGGTCGAATTTGTGTGATTAAAATTCCAAATGAGGCTCCTCTTATTTATATGATTCTTCTCCACATGAGGTGGTGTGACTAAGGGTCACAACTTTTGGGTCGCACCTCTTCCTTAAGGATGCACGATCTTAGAGGCTTATTTATTTTACTTTAGGGGCTTCTTCTCTTGGATTTAGGGGCATCTTCACTTGACTTTAGGGGCTTCTTATCTTGGTTTTATGGGCTTCTTCACTTGGTTTTAAGGCTTATTCTAAGCTCCATTTATGCACAACTCAAAGTGGTCATGTGGAAAAAAACACATGTTATCTCATCCCATGAGGGCCATGCTTAAAAGCTACGCCTTATTGGAGTTATATACACTTATTTCAAGGCTCTTCAAGAATTCTTCAAGTGGACACATCATCATCACTTTTATGGGCTTTTGGGCTTTTCTTTAGGGATTCTTCTAAGGTTAACATCAATGAAAACCAATTTTCCAACAATCTCGAATTCACAGAAACTTAGTAAAACAACCATGCTCCCCTTTTCTTTGTGATATGATCATAATGACTATATTGTCCTCTTGTCTTCGTGCTAACTCCCCCTGTATTGATGCTTCTAGTTTTATTGTTTTTCTCTCCCCCTTTGACATCAATGGAAAAGGGTAACCCCCCCTGATAGTATTCCCCTTTTTGTTCTTGAAGAATATTATGAAAATAAATTTGAAGAAGAAATCACTCCCAATTTGTGTTGAAGATACTGAAAGGTATCCCTAGGAAGAGGTTGTGTGAAGATCTTTGCAATATGCTCTTTTTTCCCAATGTATTCCAACTTGATATTCGTTTATGTGACTTGTTCATGTAGAAAGTGTAACTTAATAGGAATATGTTTGGTATTGGAATGTATCACTGGATTCTTGGAGATGTTTATGGCACTAGTGTTTTCATAAAGTATCGAAATAGGCTCATCATATATCACTTGTATGTCTTTCAAGGTTTGCTTCATCCAAAGAATCTAAGTACAACATGTTGTTGCGATATATTATGCTTTTGTTGTGGATAAGGATCTAAAGATTGCTTCTTTCTCAACCAAGACACTAAGCAAAGTAGAAATATGCTCCACTTGTACATTTTTCTTATCAATACTTCCTACCCAATCTTCATCTGTGTGGGTGAACATAGTTAACTCATTTCCTTTGGGATACCATAGCCCAAAATTTATTGTTCCTTTAATATATTTGAAGATCCTTTTCACTGCTATAACATGGGTTTCCTTTGGTGCCGCTTGGAATCTTATGACCTGTCCAACTACTTGCATTACATATGGTCTTGAAGTTATCACATAGAGTAGCCTGCCAATCATTGATCTGTAGAGTCTTTGATCCGCTTCTTTAGATTCATCATGTTTCACTAGTAAATTTGGGTCATTTTGCAACTGCTCTTTTGATTCTCTTGCGATGTTATGTCGTGGATATTGTGACGAATCTTAGGTCTCCCAAACGTCGCTTCAAGTGTCGTGGCAAGTGCGACGAACCTGAAACAACGTCGCAAGAGCGACGAAACTAGGAAATTGTCACACGAGCAACAAAGAAGAGATATCGTCGCACGAGCGACAAAGAAGGAGCATCATCGCCAGAGCGACAAAGTAGGAACTAATAAGCAGAGGACAACACAATTGGCAAAGATTTAAAGGAGATTAAAAAAAAAATTGTTTATTAAATTTAATTTAAAACACTTTAAAATAAAATAAAATAGTAATAAAAATATTTAATCTCATAATTATCTAAATACATAGATTTTTTAAACTATAAAAAAATATCAATTTCATATTTTATATATATATATTAAAAAATATATATTTTTAAAGTTTTTAAATTTAATTTATATTTATAAAAAAATTAATTAAACATTCTCGAATAAATTAAAAATAGCATCATAGATTGGGCATGTTCATAGGTATTAGATCATAGTATTAACCAAATAAAACATCACTGATTTTGTGCATTTTGTCAAGCATCTATCAAACAATCATCTTAGTTATCCGGAATGAAAGATTTTTAGTATGTGTAAGTAGAAGGTTCAAATTTTGCTCAAAAGACTTCAGATTAATTTTATCGATTTAGGATTTTTAGTGTTTGGTATTTGTTTTTAAATTTTCAGTGTTTGGTATTTATTTTTAAAAGACCTGAGTAATAATTCATTCCAGGTCTCTGATAAGTCCATTAGGTTCTGGTTAAATTGTCATATTAATGTTTTCAGATAATGAAATAAGAAAGCTTTCTTTGTGTGGTTGGATTTGGTTGATTCGCAATGGTTATTGGTTAATCCGTAATGGCTTTCTGGTTCTACTGGAAAAGGCAACTTGTTTTTGGGCTTTTTATCTTACACATTTTAGAAGAAGTTTTGGGCTAGAACTTTAAGATCCTCGTATTAAAAAATATTATTTTTAAAATTATAATATTAAAATTTAATGAAAAAAAATAATAATTTTATAGTATAATTAAAAATTATTATTTTTAAAGTTATATTATTAAGACTTTGTATATGAATTTAGTATTTTCATAAAATGAAATAATAGATACATAGTTTTATAATATAATTAAAAATTATTATTTTTAAAATTATAATCTTAAAATTTTGTATATTGATTTATACTGTAAAGTTATAAAGTTAAATAAAAAATTTATTTGTGATTTCTTTCCATTTATACTATAAAGTGATAAAGCTAAATGAGAATTTGATTTGTGATTTCTCTCTCTTTATGATAGACTACACTGTATATTCATGTTTTTGGATAATGAAACATGAGCTGCAAGGTAGCATAGTCCCTGTTTTCTTAGAAATTTTTAGGAAGTTCTCAGTGGCATGAATCAAGCCAGGTAGTAACAATGATGACTTTAATCCAACACTGAATCATGGTCTCATTCATTGCTATGGATAAATCGTGGAGTAATTTCTTTGGTCAATATGCTCTTAACTGCAAGTGAAAGAAAAGAGGATGGGGTGTGGTTGTGGAATTCTACCTCGCATTGTTGATATTAATGGTGGATTCAAGTAGTCTGGACATTGTTAAGGAACTTAAACTACCACAAACTAGTTAGCAATAGCTTTCCTTGCCCGCAACTTATTTAATCAGCTCCGGGAATCACCAAAGCATTACTCCTGCTAATATGATATAGACTTGTTTCCAAGGGGGACAAAATGCAACATTAATTGTAGATACAGGGTAAAGTCATTTCATTCTTTATATTCATTAATTAAATTGAGCATATATAACAAGTACATTAATTATATAATTAATTTAAAACATTGAAATAAGTGAATGTTGCAATAAGATATGAAATATATTATCCAAAAAAAGTTGAGAAAAATAAATATTTTTATTATATCAAAAATTATATATTTGTTTTGTTAAGTTAAACATTACATTTCATATACAAATTTAAAATAAAATAAAAATTAATATCAAATCAATAGCAAACTCATTGCTATAGTCCTCCTTTGATAGAGACTAATAATTATTTTGTTAAGCATATGTACAACACTATATAGCAAAAAATATATATGCAAAAAAATATATACAATTAAAAGCAAATTAATAATAATATAAAAAATATAATTTTATTTTTAAAACATAAAATTAATATTATTTTAATATAATAAATAAATATATTTGATTTTAATTTAATATTATAAATTTTATTTAAATTTAATTATAGTAATATTAATATCTTAAAAGGAAAGGTTGGTTCAAACATGCTCTTTAGTTATAATGTTTGAAGCCTTTAGAAGTAGCCTCTATCTTTATCTTAGATATTTCATGTTAACTAACTTATATAAAAAGTATTAAGCAAAACTTTTATAAAGAAAATAAAGTAAAAATATGATTATATTGTTGTTATAAAATTGATAAATAAACCATACTTTTTATTAAACATAGTTTTAAGAAACTAAAAAAAAATGAAATTAAAAAGAAAAGAAATAAAGACAAAATATCTATTTAATATTTCTATTTTTAAGTAATTATAATAATTTTCTTAAAAATCATTAAAAATCATTATAATGTAGTTCCATTAATTTAGATTTTAATGTACTCTAATGGGGAGCATATTCTATATCATGATAATTAAATTGTCGAAACTTGACCTGCAATAAGACTCTAAAATTCATATGCAATAGAAATTTAGATAAATAATATTAATTTTATTATATATTTAACAATGAAACTTNATATATATATATATATATATATATATATATATATATATATATATATATATATATATAAAATAAAGAAAAATATCATTATAATGTAGTTCCATTAATTTAGACTTTAATGTACTCTAATGGGGAGCATATTCTACATCATGATAATTAAATTGTCTAAACTTTCTATTTGGTCTGCAATAAGACTCTAAAATTCATATCCCATAGGAATTTAGATAAATAATATTAATTTTATTATATATTTAACAATGAAACTTAAAAATATATATATATATATTTAAAATAAAGAAAAGTTTAAAAAAAGAAAAAAAAAACAATATATATAATCAATAATGAATTTATAATTATGTGAAATTTTGAAAAAAAAAAAGTAATACATAGTGTGATGGATTCCTAGCTATAGTCTAAGTTTTCTACACGGAATAAGAGATACCACTCTCTTATAATTACTCATTAAATAAATATAATGATAAATGAACCATTAACTATAAAATTTGATACCTTACTACAATAAATATTTTTCACCAAAACATTTGAGACTCTTTCAAAATATATGTACAAGTATCAATAATAAATTAACTACAATATTAACTTGTTTTTGGAAAATAGTTGATTTCCCATATTTACCATATTAATCTAAATTAATTTTAATTATTAAATTAATTTTGTCCCTCCATCAGACAATAAGAAGCATTTATTTCCTTTTCTATTCAATTACAAAGATATTTACTTGTGATTAAGTAATTTAGCAACTTCACTAAACTAGTAAATTCCAGGATGAGCCGGGAATTCGGAACATTTATTGGGATTACTTTAAGTTTTCCCGAGCCTACAGGACTAAAGTACAACAACAATGGGTTTGGAATCGATGTCGTCCAGATCAAATCCCAACGTACATTGCATTCTTGCCCGATCTCCCTCTGTAATCTCATCTACAAGTTAATTTCTAAAGTCATCTCAAACCGGATTAAGCCCTATCTTGGCAAGAGTTTATCGGCGGAGCAACTCGGTTTCTTAAAAGGAAGAAGAATTCAGGAAGCTATCGGAGCAGCCCACGAGTGCATTCACAGCATCAAGTAGAAGAATCAAAAAGCGCTGGTAATGAAGCTTGACATCAACAAAGCCTTTGACAGCATTGACTGGGTATTCCTTAGGCTGGTGCTACATGCTGTTGGTTTCGGTATCAAGTTGACAAATTGGATCTTAGCGTGTGTTACTAGTGCCAACTTCGCAGTTATCATCAATGGAGAGGCCACAAATTTTTTTAATAGTGAGAGGGGCCTCCGATAGGGCTGCCCTCTCTCCCCATATCTCTTCATTTTGATCATGGATACCCTCAACATCCTTCTCAAAAAAAGCTTCTCCGAACACAAAATTTCTGGCATCAAAGTTACTAAGCTCATAAGGATAATCCACCTTATGTTTGTTGATGACCTCCTTCTCATGACGAAAGCTGACCTAGCTGAGTGGTCTGTCATTCAGGATTTGCTCTCCCGTTTTTGCACGGTCTCTGGTCTTTCTATAAACCTCACAAAATCTTCTGTCCACCACTGGGGACTCTCGGAGCCGGAGCTACAAATCTACAAATGGTCCATTTCTTACACTTTCATTGACCTTAGTGAAGGTTTGAGATATCTCGGGTTTCAGCTGAAGATTGGAGCCTCTTCCCCCGAAGATTGGCAATGGCTTATAAAACTTTATGAAAGAAAAATAGGAGGCTGGTGTTATAAATGGCTATCACTTGGTGGCCGCCTCATCCTGGTAAAATCCGTTTTAGAAGGATTGGCGGTTTACTGGATGTCCTTGGAGAGGATTCCATTAAAGATCATCAACACCCTCCGACGACTTACCTCCAACTTTCTGTGGAATGGACACGGGAACAAACATAGCTTTCACCTCTGCAGCTGGGAGATTATAGCAAGGCCTAAAAAGGCAGGAGGCTGGGGCATTAAAAATTTACATACCTTCAATACAGCCCTCCTGGCTAGCACCTTTTTGAGAGCTCTTACTCATGAAAGTATTTGGAACCGTATAATTGTGGAAAAGTACCTTGGCTCATTAAAACTTTCTGATTGGCTTCGTAAGCCATCGCTTCATCTAAAGTGGGCATCCCCCTTCTGGAAGGGCCTGGTTGTTTCTTCACCCATCATCTTCCATTGGCTCAGATGGAAGCCGGGTTCTGGCACTGAGATCAAAATCGGTAGGGACATGATTGTAGGGCTGGAGGACAGATCGCTCTTACCCCCGAACATGTGTTCTGAGCTCTTCTCTCTTAATTTATTTTATCTTGCACAGATCAAGCTACCGACTGGATTTCCCTCCCTTCCGGATAATTGGATGGGTGTTAGGGAACTGCCTTTTAATGGGCGGAGGGCTATTGTTTGGAATCATTATACCACCGAACTCGAGTGCGCTAGCATTACCCTTGATGAAGAGCCCGATACCCTGGTGTGGGCAGGGGGAGATGCCTCTGGCATCCCATCGGTTAAAAACATTTTTGATGCTCTACTGATTTTAAAAAATCTTGCCCCCGATTTGTCCTGGCATCAACAGGTATGGAAGTGGAAAATTCCCCTTAAATTCAAACTTTTTGTTTGGCTGGCGGGCATTGACCGGATTTTAACTTCGGATTCCCTTCGCTGGAGAGGATGGGAAGGTCCTAGTTTCTACACCCTCTATCGACATGCTCCGGAAGACATTCATCACTTATTGATCCATTGCGAGTTCTCAAAGGAAGTTTGGAGCAGTTTGCTAAAACATTTCAATCTCCCTTTCACCTGGAGTGGAGACACTATCACTGACTGCTTCAACTCCTGGCAATTAAACAAATCCTCGCCGACTTGCTTGGCTGCCCACATCAGCTGGCATTTGTGGATTGAGTGAAACAGAGCATTGTTTGAGAACAGGCCTCCATCAACGCTGGCAGTTTTCTACAGGGTCCTAGCTACTTTTTCCTGGCAGCCATCTTCTTTAAAGATTATTATTTATAAAGAGATTGACCTTAGACTGCCAGTAAGATACACCTTGGCTTGCTTTGATGGAGCAGCCCAAGCCAATGGATCTTGCTGTGGGGCTGGAGGTTTCTTCAGAGCTCACCCGTCGAGAATCACAAAATGGAGTCTCAACTGCGGTCCGGGAACAAACACAAAAGCGGAGCTCATGGGGCTTTGGGTTTCTCTCTCACTGGCTTCCTGTTGGACCATCTCTCATTTGCTCGTTCGCGACGACTCAAAGGTCATCATCGACTGGATCTCGCAAAAATCCCAGCTCCGTTCGATCCATGTCGAATCTTGGAAACAAAAGACACTGGATCTTGCTAAAGGCATCACTAACCTCAGTTTTCAGCATGTCCCCAGAGTTTACAACAGGGAAGCGGATGCTCTCTCAAAGAAAGCGATAAGGGAGGAGGCTGGAAGACTATCTATCTTCCACAACGATAGTGGGATCGAGAGTCCGATCACCCAATACAACATCTTCTGATCGACCTTGGTCATCCCCTTTACGTATAGCATTAACAAATCCATACTCTGCTTTTGGTCGTAGCCTATTTGTTGATGTTTATTCTTTGTTTCTTTGTTGTCATCGTGGGACTATTCACTGATATTGGACATCATCTATGTGCCGACTGTATTCGGAATAGCATAGCCTTTCCTGCCGAACTGATCGACTTTTTATTTGTTGTAAGGGCTGATTTCTCATTAGCTGACCTTGTCCAGCAACATAATAGCTCCTCGGTTTTGTATTGTTATGGTAGATTCGGTTAGTGTGTTTGGATTGACCGCCTGCTACCTGATCGCCGATATTAGTGTCATTTGTGGCAATGCCTTGTAAAAGATTTTATACCTTATATAAAATTGAGAAAAAAAATTCATGGAAAAAAAAAGCTATACAAGGTTATGGTTGTGCTTAAAAGTTGTAGGCATTACACTGTTTAAGATTTTATGAAGTAGTTGTAGGAATAGTCATGTACATAAGTTGTTATAAGTATACTTTCTTTTTTTGTTGTATATATCTAATTAATTTAAAACATTGAAATAAGTGAAGGTTGCAATAAGACATGAAATATATTATCTAATAAAAGATGAGAAAAATAAATATTTTTATTATATCAAAAAATATTTATTTGTTTTGCTAAATTAAACATTATATTTCATATACAAATTTAAAAAAAAAAAAAAATTAATAGCAAACTCATTACTATCATCCTATTTTGATAAGAATTAATAAAAAAATTAATTTTATAATATACTTAAAATTTTTTATTTTTAAAGTTATATTATTAGGATTTTGTATATAAATTTAATATTTTCATAAAATAAAATTATAGATAAATAATTATATAATATAATTAAAAATTATTATTTTTAAAATTATAAAATTAAAATTCTGCATATTAATTTATATTGAGAATTTGATTCGTGATTTATTGAAAGGTTGTTTAATAAAAACACGCTTACCATAAAACATTTCAATGGTGTGATATTCAATTCGAAGGAGAGATATGCCATTTCTTATTTGTTCAACATTTAGTTAACACACATATCTCTGTTAAAACCAACTTAAATTTATTTGAAATTTAAATTTATTTTCCTAATACATTAGAAAGGATTAAATTTTTGAAGTGAAAACTTCTTTTAAAATAAAATTACACCTCAAAAATTTTGATTTTTTAAAATTTAAAATTAAAATGAATTTATAATAACATGAAAAAAAAACAAATTAACCATTATAATAATATATAAATATTATTATATTTATTAATTTAAAATTAAAATAAATTTATAATAACATAAAAAACAAATTAACCATTATAATAACATATAAATATAATCACATTTATTAATTTAGACTCGATCCTAAAAGGTAGGTAACATTTAAAGTGAGTAGTGGAACTTCATTACTAGCTTGAAAACTTAAAAGCAGAGCCTGCAATATAATAACATATAAATATAATCACATTTATTAATTTAGACGCCATCCTAAAAGGTGGGTAACATTTAAAGTGAGTAGTGGAACTTCATTACTAGCTTGAAAACTTAAAAGCACAACCTGCAAAGTTCTGACTAATAAATATTCAACATTTTTTTCTACATTATAAATGTATATAGACATTATGCACCCAAGCTTCAGCTACATTCCAAAAGTGTGGAAACATTCAAAATGAGTAGTTGGGCTTCAGTTCCATGTTGAAATCTTGAAAGTACAACCTCACATCAAATTAATAAATATTGGATATAGTGAAGTACATATACTTACAATCTAATAAATATTAAATTCTGTACATATATTTCAATATTTCACTAGTCATTAATTTATTGTTGGATTTATTTATTGACGAGTTTACAGTTTCAACGCATTTACTCTTGATAAAAAAATCTTGGTATTGATTCCCGCTGTTGGAGTTTCAACGCATTTACTCTTACTCTTGATAAAAAAAAATGTCGGTGATGATTCCCGCTGTTGGATGCTTATGGCTCATCATAGATATGGATATCTAGATATCAAATTTGAGCGATGATTCTTCCTGTTGGACGCTTATAGCGGACCGCGGTCATAGGTATGGATTTGGATTTTAGGGATGGTGATTTCTGAAAGTAGGGTTGGAATTTCAAAAATATATCATTCAATTAAATTTGATGAGTTTGATAGAAAAAATCATAAAAATTTAAAAATTATAAATATAATAAATATATTAATTAAAATTTAAAAATCATAAATGCAATAAATCTATCAAACTCTATCAACATAGAAAACCAAAATTTGAATCAAGTGAAAATTTGATAATAATCATTTATTTATTTTTCATGAAAAATCTAAAAGTTATAAATGTAATATGTATGTACATAAAAATCTAAAAATCATAAATGCAATAAGTCTATCCGACTCGATCAGCATGGAAAACTAAACTTGGAATCAAGTCAAAATTTGATAATGATCATTTGTTTTTCATGCTTCTCATTGTAAATTTTATACAAATTAATTTTAGTGTCAAATTCTTTTGTGTTGTCATATACAAATTTAGATTTTATTTTTTCTAGATTTTGATTATATATTTTGTAAATTTTATACAAATTAATTTTAGTGTCAAATTCTTTTGTGTT
>ML778999.1:426631-447509 GCA_009831015.1 Picea engelmannii | reverse complement strand
TCTGTCTCCCCACTTCTTAATGCGATCACACCTACATTGCCAATTCACCAGGTTCTACAGATTGTAGGGTCGAACAAGGGTGAATATGAAGGTACACAACAAATTCTTCTAAATTCCGTGAACATGATGGTCATGTATGACATTTGTCTGAGTCCATCTGTCTCAACACACAATGATGGAAATATCCAGCTACATTCAGTTGCCTGTTCAATAAGGAATTAATGAAGGATTAAATTCTTTATTCCCTGTGTTGTAATTGCAATTACTCAAGCTGTTGTCGATGAAATCGTGGTTTGTAGTTGAATCCACCTACCCTTTAGTAACTCGTGGTTTTATTACATCTTTCAAAAGTAAGTTCTTATCATAAAATTTGTAAGATGTATCAGCAAAAAATATTATTTATGATTTTAAAAAACAAAAATACATGGTTTGAGGTTCTAGTTTTTTCAGTGTTTGTAGAGAATTTTGTAGCCAAGGTGCATAAGAGAAATAATTTGTATGCCTTCCCTAGAGATGGAAATGGTCCAAGAGGAAGAGGAAGGTTGTCATTTGTTGTTGTATATCGTCATAAAGTCATTGTAATGTGCAATTTCTGAGTGCTGCTTCCTTTCATATTCATTGAATAAATATTAGAGAGTACCAAAAAAATTGTGAGTATGTAACACAATATTCTTGACTCAACTTAGGGTTAATTTGAGAGTCATTATTTCACAATAATTGTTAGTTCCGTGCTATACTATGATTTGTGGAGAGATACAGATTCCTCTCGATCCTCTTTTGGGGGTTGTCCTAGAGGAGCATCAAAGAATGCCCAAAGAATGTCCTTATTGATGAATTCTTCAATTGTCCATTACCTTTTATGTTTTTCCTCAACCAATGGATATGAATTTAATATATTTAGGGACTGAATTGCACATTTGAGGGGATGAGTGTCATATCCTTCAGAAAGCTTTAAGTTTATGGCTAGCCATATTCCCTAGGCTATATTGAGTGTAAGAGCTCTAAATTTCTCCACACCCTTGTTTATATACAAAGACTGAAGGCTTCAATTTGAGGTCTAAAATGGACCTCCCGAGGAAAATAATAAAATAAGAGTTATGAATTTTCAAAGGAAAGAAATAAAACAATATTTTTAATCATATTTTTGACTTTATCTTCTTATAGGGTTACTCAAATTTCAAGTGTAAGAACTCATGGATTGTGCATCCAACAAGTACCCACTCCACTCTGCATACTTTTGATAGACCTGCAGTGAGATAAAGTGAAACACATTATTTTCATGTATTTTTAGTTTATCTCACTGTGGGTCTATCAAAAGCATGTGGATTGGCTACTCGTTGGATGATGAATTTAATTCCACAACCAACAAGTGCCTACACTTCAAATTTGAATAAATATATAAAGGTATAAGTGAAAAATATGTTTAAAAAAAATAATTTTCTTCCTTTACCTCTAATAATATTTACCCCTATGGTTGAGATCATTTGAACCCTATTGGTTCTTTTAAATTTTATTTTGATAGTACATTTTTTCTTTTGAGACTCATTTTTTACCTCAAAACTCCTTTAATTCCTCTAATGCTTCCTCCTTCCCAAACATTATTTCACCTTGTCATCCAACCAACTTCTTTCTAAACCTCTTTGGAGAAGGATTAAATCAGGAATAACTGATATTATTTAAAGCTAGCCACGTGAAAATTTTATTTTTGGAGGGGCATCTTAACTTTGAAATTTTTTTCGACCATCAAACAGTTTGGACAAAAAAATCTTTTTAAACTAGATAACTTATAATTTTGTATCATGAATATATACATGGAATCAAATATTTAGTGACATGCAAAAATGTAAAGTTATAGCAAATGTTTAAAATTCTTTTAGATGAATTAGTGGCACATTTTCCATCATATTTTGCATTATCTTTTTCTTTTTTTTAAAATGTCATGGTCATCAAATTTTAACATGAACCCAAACCATGTAACTATGCCCTTTTGGAAACCCTTTCTCCTCCCTCAAGTCCACTTTACATTTCTCCATTGCAATTCACTTCTACATCGAGTAGATAGATGACTATGTCTCCCACCTTTCACAACTCATCCCACACCCACCTCATTTCTCATCCCTCAACATAGTCACTGGAAAATATAACCTTTTATCTAAGGTCCTATGGGATGCTACCTTTCCCACACCATCCATCACAACATTTTTTCCCATCCACCATGCAATTGTCTTGAAGAGTTGGTACAATGATCAATGCAAGGCTGGCTATGCATAGACATCTTCGCTTTGTCACCACCCATGACCCACCATCCTTCTAGTCAACACGAAGAGACTATTATTTTCCCTTAAAATGCAAGAGGCAAGAGGGATATCTTGTAGCCATGGGATGAGAACTTCATTTATCCCTTCACAGTTCTAAAATTGTTTGGTGTACTCTCCTCCATAGGAAATTTACTCTTCCACCCGATACTGATTATCAATCTTGGTTCTCTCATACCATGATCCTTTGTGACTTGTTCAATCTTGGGGCTCTCATAACATGATCCTTTATGAGTTGTTGGGCCAACCCTCATTCTTATTCCCTTCCCCCAACATCTTGTCATTACTTTCCTCTAGAGACATTAAGAGATTTGTTGAAATTTTTGAGCACTAGTAAAGTAATGAATGAGGAAGGTTTGTAGGTTGAATTTCTCAAGCTATGGTATTGGTCATCTTGCTCTTCATATTGTTGATGTCTTTAATTATGTGGTATGCTCGGGTTTACCTCCTCCTTGGTCACTGCATTTCATCCACCTCATTTTCAAATCATGGAACATCTTAGATCTGAATAAGTACAAGATTACTATGATTGAGTACTCTTTTGCCAAGCTTCATGCTACGACCCTAAAAATGTGGCTTTTAAAACACTTGGAGAAGAACAAAACTTGTGCCAAGGGACAAGTAGGCTTTAGGAGACTATCAAACCATTGACCACATTTACACATTATGTGTTGTCATTGAGGAGGCTAGGTAATGTTCATATAAAGTCTTTGTTGCTTTGTGTGTTTTTGGAAATCTTTTGGCTCTCTTCTAAGGGATTGCTTGTTTCGTAGTCTTCACGACGTTGTCATCTTTGATCTTTCAACCTAACTATCATGAGGCTATATGATACTATTATTGGTTATTGGTTGGCTTTGCACATCACAAAGTCGTTTTTACTTCATTAGGAGCTAGGGGGGGGGGTAAGTAGGGTTGCCAGCTAGGGGTTAAGTAGGGTTGTCTCCTCTTGTTGAACTTGTTAAATTAGGGGTTAAGTAGGGATACCTCCTCTTGTTGATCTTGTTTGGGATTTATATTGACAAGCTACATTAGAGAGCACATGCCTGTAGATGATGGTTATCTTTTACATCATGTTTAGATTTCTCTTTTTTTGTTTGCAGATGATGGTTATCTTTTACATCATGTTTAGATTTATCTTTTGATGGTTATCTTTTACATCATGTTTAGATTTATCTTTTGATGGTTATCTTTTACATCATGTTTAGATTTATCTTTTGATGGTTATCTTTTACATCATGTTTAGATTTCTCTTTTTTTGTTTGTAGGTGATGTAGTCCTCTTGGCCTTCTTGATGTAGTCCATGTAGTCTTCTTGGCCTTCTTGATGTAGTCCTCTTGGCCTTCTTGATCCAGGGCCTATAAAGGTATCTTGATTCCCTTGCTAGTTTTTGTGGCCTTAGGAAGTTGGTGATGAGCATTAGCAAGACTAAGGTCATGCTTTTTAATGCATCTAGGAATTCCATGTCAAACTTCCATATCTTCTTCAAAGTGAGGGAGATAGAGATTATCACCACAATCTAAAGGTTAAATTTACTAGTCCTAGATTTTTTTTGTTGCCTAACTCTGACCTAGCAAGGGGTATGGATCTCTTTCCCATCTTGAGTGTAGTGCTTCCATAGGGGTATGGATCTCTTTCCCGTCTTGCGTGTAGTGCTTCCATATGCATTTTCAAGACATTTTTTTCCAAGATGCATCTCTTTGGTATGGCCATCGATTTGATTGTTCTCTATGGTGTTAAGATATTAGGTCCTAGGCTCTAGCTTGCTACTAGTTGATTGGGCCTATGTATAGCATGTATAGTCTCTCATGTTGCAATGTATGAATTGTTGAAAGTATGGTCTTTCAGGCCAATTTTGGTGCCCATCCCTTGTGTGTTGAAAGCATCTTTAAACCTATCTTGTTTCTTCATATGAACCAATTTTGGTACCCATCCCTTGTGCATTGAAAGCGTCTTTAAACTTGTCTTGTTTCTTCATAGGACCATGGAATATTTGACTATAAGGTGTGAGATGCCTCTATTGAGCTTTTTTCTCCTTGAAGGAGATTGCAACTACTAACCCCTTAGGATGGAGATGGGGATGGTTCCATGAAGTCTTTTCTAATTAAGGTGGGCAATTTTAGCAGCTCCATTTATTGAGCTTTGTGCTCCTTGAAGGAGATTGCAACTACTAGCCTCTTAGGATGGAGATGGGGATGGTTCCATGAACTCTTTTCTAATCAAGGTGAACAATTTTAGCAGTTCCATTTTTGTTAGTGGAGTATCCAGGTTCCAAACCATGATATTAAGATTAAATAATAAGAATCTAAGGTTGGTGGACCACAATGTTAGTTATGAAGAATTTAATTTAAAATGGTTTTGGTAGGTAGGGAAGTTTGTGGATGGGTGATCTCTTTAGGTAAAAATTAAGGTTCCAAACCATGATGATATTAGGTTTAAGTAAGAATTAAGGTTTCAAACCATGATGATATTAGGATTAAATAATAAGAATCTAAGGATGGTGGCCCACCATGTTAGTTATGAAGGATTCAATTTAAAATGGTTTTGGTAGGTAGGGGAAGGTTGTCGAAGGCTGTGATCTCTTTAAGTAAGAATTATAAGGTCGTTATAATAATACATAATAGCATCTCATTGTACAACCTGTATAACTGTATAAACATGCTGTGGGGGCATGATGGGAGTTTAGTTTTTGGATTGTGAAAGGTGTGTGCAGATCTTGTGAAGAGTTTTGGCATATTTTGTCAAGAAATTAGGTTTGTTGTTTAGTCAAGGTTTCGCTTATTTCAAGCGAGGAGATTTAGTAGAGGCATGATGTTTTCATTCTCTTGTTCATTAATAAATTGATGTCTTATCTACAAATGATTGCAAAACTGAATATTATTCTTCCTCGGCAGTTTATTTTTGTTTCCTTTATTGCTCAACACTGAAATCTGCCAATTTATCGGCTCTAAGTGAACACAGCTCATTCTTAGCACCTTAGGCCCATGACACGTTACCACTATCGGTAGTCCCTAGAACCTAAGGCACGTTATTGGTTCTAATAGCAGCTGCGGTTCATGGCTAAACATGTATCTATTGTTATAGACATTTTATGTGGCAGTTTACATATGATATTTTGACCAAACATGGACATGCCAAGTTTGAGGGTCTTCGTATTTTTTAATGTTTTTGCAACTACTGAGTTTCTTCATTAAATGACTTCTTTGTAAAGTTCAGAACGTGTAATCTACAGGGTACTGCAACTGCTATGCAGTTTACTTGGTGGATTTATTTTCCAAAAGAATCAAAGATCTAAAATAAATTTAAATTTATGCAGGTTATGAGGAAAAGATCTTAACTGAGGAAGACGTTTTGGAAGGCGTTTACCTCATGGAGTTTGGCCATAACGACTACATAAACTATGCTTTTCGAGACCCTAATTACAGTGCAGACATATTTGCATATGAGACTATTTCATATTTCAAAAAGGCCCTTCTGGTAAGGTCCCTGAGATCTCTTTCCATTTACTGTGTTTATAACTATGTGCAAACAATTAATTTTGAACGATAATATTAGTTCTACACATTATTATGATGGATTTAAAGTATTTTTACAAAATTAGTTAAATGCTTTCATATAAGCCACACAGAAATATTTCTGTTCTTCAGCGAAAAGAAATATGCGTGTTAAGATATACAAGGACAATGAAGTGAAATCCATAACCAATATATAACACTTTGAATAAAAATAACATCTCCAATATCAATACTATTATTAGTTTCAGCAAAAAGAAATATGCCCTTAAGATATATAAGGACATTGAAGTAAAAATCCATAACCATTATTATGGGTTTCAGCAAAAAGAAATATTCGTGTTAAGGTATATAAAAGAAATATGTGTGTTAAAAAGTTTGGGAAGAAAACATTTCATTTTTATGTAAGTATTTTGATAACTAGCTTTTGGAATAACTTGTTCAGGGAGGCTGAACTGCAAATGTTAGTCTAGTGGACGTTAAAATCATTTTCTTTAGGCCTTGGCTAGACGTTCCACCTTTTGGGGTTTTTTTAGCAAAAATTGACTGGAATCAGACTATGGAAATTTAGATAAAATCTCTATTTTCTGTTATTTAAATTATCTTTCTACATAAATAAATTCAGCTTTATGAAAAACCCCGACTTTTAGACTCTTTCTTTCTGTCTAAGAGAATGAAATAAAAATGAGCTTTATGATACTTCTCTCTCAGCTCTGTACAACTGTGCCGTGCATGGTGGTGGCTTTATGACACTTCTGCTTTCTCAGCTCTGTACACCTGCACCGTGTGCGCCCTGTGAGGTGTTAGGCTTAGTTGTGCGCCCTGTGAGGTGTTGACTTCGTGCAGAGTCTTTAAGGCTTTAACTTTTTTTCTTTAAATTCACCATTTCTCTCAACTCGCTCTGTACACAAGTGCATGGTGGCTTTATGACACATCTAGTACTCTAAGAATCACTTTACGAGACATCTGGTACTCTCAGAAGTAGCGTTATGACACATCTAGTACTCTATGAAGGTCTCACTTTAGGAGACATCTGGTACTCTATAGAAGGTCTCATTGCAGTCGCGACTCGCACTTGATACTTATCAGTCTCGGTGAGCTTTTATGTACCGCGGTCTGCCATCCATAAACACCCTGCTGCAGGGCGTTTAATGTAATAACTTTTTAAAAGCTAGGCACTAACTTTAGAGAGCAGGGCATTTAATGTAATAACTCTTTGAAAGCTAGGCAATAACTTTAGAGAGCAGTATATGCACCGCCACGGGGAGCAATAACACGGTCTGCAACCTAGCATACATGACATTTAATGCCCAAATGCCCTGCGGCGGGGTGCTTATTGCTCCCTGCAGGGGGGCATATAGGGGCTCAGGGATGCAATTTAACGGATAAATTGCCCATCTAATGCTCTTTATATTCGAGATGGAATGTTTATATTCAGGGATGGAATTTGACTAGTAGATTGCTCAAGTATTTAATTTGTATAAAGTATGGGATACAAGTATTTAATTTGTAATTCTCTTGATGTTGGGGTGCCTGCCGCCTGCGGGTGCTAGTTGCTAGCTTGGTATTCATTCCAGCCAATGTTTCTTCTTCTCGCAAAAGCAGGCACTCGCTGCATAGCAGCTCATCCTTTTTAAACTTAATAGTTAATTAATCACTATACATAATGTCTAGATTGGAGTCATTTGATACTTTCTCCGCATCAACTGATTAGTGGCTCACCGGCCACAATATATGCGAGTTTATTGTCATTCAAATCAATTCAATTGCTGAAAAATTAGAGATTTACCCCCGGGACATACCCGGGTGAAATCAGGCATATGCAGACAGCCAAGGTTTTGACGAAAACAGAAGTAAGATTAGTAATAAATTGTTACTCGTTACTAGTAATGCCAGTTTTAAATTGTTACTCGTTACCAGTAATGCCAGTTTTAGGATCATGAATAAAGTTTCTAAGAGAATGAAAGGAAATTCTGGCAAGGAAATACCTATTATCTTTTCCATTATTTGGTGGCGGGAAATGAACCTAAGATATACACGAACATACCTCACCATGGTAGGAGCACTTATGAGATACGTTGGCTTTGATAAATTTTGTAATCGGTCTTCCACTGGGCTCATGTGATTAGTGACCAAGCTGATTTTGTTGGAAATATTAATTGCAAGTCGTGAGCTTTAGGCTTAGGCAGATTTTCTCTGTCACAGAACGCAGAGACTTTAGTCTTTCAGACACGTCAAGGAAGAGTGTTAGTAGGAGCGCTATTAAATGAGCTCATCTTCATCTTTTTTGGGCTCTGATATGCAGAATAGAGTCAGTCGAAATTTATTGTCGTTTTAGTTGTTTGAGTCACTTTTAATTCTACAGGAAGTCTCAGTTTTATCTATATATGTCCAAGTCTTTGACCATGAAGGCACTATTTCAGGGTCAAGATGCATGAGAGATAGTCGAAAATGGCTATGTGGAACCAACAGATCAGGTAGCATACAATGCACTCACACAAGCTGAGAATGATGCTTTGAAAGATCAATGAAAGAAGGATGGAAAGACAATGTTTTACATACATCAAGCCATGCATGAAAGCATACTCCCAAGAGTTGCATCAGCAAAGCAAACCAAGGAAGCATGGGACATACTTAAAACTTCTTATCAAGGTAGGGACAAAGTCAAGACTTCAAAATTACAAATTCTTAGAAGACATTTTGAAACTATGTCAATGAAAGACAGATTCAGTAGATTCCTTTTACACCCTTGTTATTGGCCTAATAAATTAGATTAAGTCTCATGGAGAAACCATAGAGGACAGAAAGGTTGTTGAGAAAGTACTTATGAATCTTCCTCTTAAATTTGATACTCTTGTTGTGAATTTAGAAGAGAACAAAGACTTGAGTCAGTTTAATCTAGATGAACTGCAAGCATCCCTCATTAATCATGAACACAAATTGAATAGGTTAAATATGTCATTAGAAAATGCATTTTCCGCACAGTCATCTATAAGTCGTGGAAGAGGAAGGGGAGGAGCTAACTCTAAATGAAGAGGAAGGAGTTATGCTAGAGGTGGATGCAGTAGTAGTCCTGCAGATACTTGTGGAAGAAGTCAAAATCCAAATAGCAGTCAATCAAGCAATCAAAGATATGATAAATCAAAGATTCAGTGCCATTACTATAAAAAGTATGGACATTAGGCATATGAATGTAGAAAGAGACAGTATAACAAAAACAAGCAAGGTCAAGATCAGTGAAAAAACGCAAATACTCGCTCAAGTGCTATGTTTATGGTACGCGATGAAGCAATATCTATAGTCTCACCAGTTGAATGCAATGTTGCTTAAGAAAGTCCATGTGACATATGGTATCTAGATTCAGGTTGTAGTAATCATAAGACAAGAAACTTAGAATTATTTTCTAGTTTGGATAAGTTCGTCCAAACTAAAGTTACACTTGGAACATATATCCAAGTCATTGTCTTAGGTCAAAGAAGTATTAACATTTTAACTAAACAAGGAGAGGAAAAGGTCATGCCTGATGTGTATGATGTTTCTAGTCTAAAACATAATTTGATGAGCACATGACAGTTATTACAGAAATGATACATAATCTACATGGAAGATAATCACTACACGTAATAATGGTCATATGTCCAAGCAGCCAGCTTATTGCAAGAATTCAGATGACAAGCACCAGAGTGTTTCCATTGACATTGAAGTCAACCATGAAGAGGAAAACAACACAAGTTGTCTATGATACAAAATATGTCGATTTGGATTATTTTCCGCACGAAGTGAGAGCGAAGATATAACACAGAAATATACAAAGATATTGCAAGAGAGCCAATAATATAACAAAGATATATCGGATATATAATAAGAGACATAAATATTCAATAATACACAATTTCTATTAATGAGCGAAATGTACAAAATTGTAGAAATATAGAATGAAAGACTCGCTAGAATGGTGGTAACTTATCTCTGAGAAGATATGTGACGGCTACTCACATTCACAAGAAGTTTATTGTTACCATGAGGCTCCAAAGACCTTTTTAACATAAAGAAAATCCAAAACCCTAACCCCGAAAGATGAAAAACCAACAGTTTTGTGGACCTTGTTTTGGGTAGTTTGGTGTATCAACTTCCCGGGGGCGTAACTTTGGCATACGATCTCTGTTTAGGGCGCATGATAGCTCGTTGGAAAGGTATCGATGAGGAGATTCATTTTGGGGGTTTAGTAAAAAAATTTGAATGTCATTGTGGTGCCCGATTGCGAAAAAAATTCATTTAGGCTCTCAAAATGGCCCCATAAGTTTAGGAACCGAAAAACTGCTAAAAATAGTAAGTTGCCAACAAATTGTTTTGAGCCAATTGGAATAGGTGGGTGACCACCAATATCCACCTAGATCATATGTGTAGTGAGACACTGCGTTCAAAGCAAAAAATGAAGAAGTAAGTGCGCACAACTCCAAAGATAGTGCATGCAATGTTAAGTAAAAAGGAGATAGTGGCGCAAAAATGCATGAAACATTCCAATCTGAAGTATAGGATGATTCCTGGCTATGGTATTTCATATTTGTACATTTGAACTTTGGAGGATTGAAGTTGCTACATACAAAGGATATGGTGAAAGGTTTGCCATTGATTGAAAAACCAGAAAGAATATGTGAAGGCTACATTTTTGGAAAGCAACATAGAGAATCATTTCCAGTTGGCAAGTCATATAGAGAAAAAGCTCCACTGGAAATTATATATTCAAATATTTTTGGACCAATGCAAACACCATCTATAGGAGGCAGTACCTATTTTCTTACATTCATTGATGGTTTCTGAAGAAAAACATGGATTTATTTCCTAAAACACAAATCTGATGCATTGGGTTGTTTTCAACAATTCAAATCACTTGTGGAGAAGCTTAGTGTTTATTACATCAAGGTCCTAAGGACTGAAAGAGGTGGTAAATATGTTTCAAAATATTTTTAGAACTTTTGTAAAGTTCATGGCATTAACGAACAATTTATCGCACGATATACACCATAACAGAATGGTGTCACAGAGAGAAAGAATCGAACCGTCATAGAAATGGCGTGCAGTATGTTGGCATCCAAACACTTGTCAAATGAGTATTGGGATGGCGCAGTAGCAAATGAAGTATACATCATGAACATATGTCCGACAAAGAGTGTGAGAAACAAACTTCCTCAAGAAGCCTGGACATGTATGAAACATAATGTGGCGCACTTAAAAGTTTTTTGTTGTTTCACATACACATATGTTCCAGATGACCTGAGAAAGAAGTTGGATAACAAAGGATAGAAATGTATATTTGTTGGGTATTTCGAAGATACAAAAACATACAAATTGTATGATCCCAATACAAGAAAAGTCATAATCAGTCCCGATGTTCAATTTGTGGAGAATGAAGTATGGGATGGAAACATAGAAAATATAACTAAAATTATTTATGGTATCCCACATGATGACATGGAAGAAGAAGTGGTTCAAAAACCAAGTACAAGTCAGAGAATAGTTCCTTCCACTTCTGGAACTGCGACACAAATCACAATGCAGACTACTCTAGTGAGATCTGCAGGTGCACAGTCCACACCTAGAGTGCAACAAACTCCAGCAAGTAGTTCAAGTAGTTATACATCTCTAGATCCAACATTAGCAAGTATGTTACCGAGGAAGACAAGAAGTATGTGCCACATCTATAATGTTGAAACAACAAATTCATTTTCAGTCTTTTCTTTGTTTTCACAAATAGACAATCCATTAAATTTTGAAGAAGTTGTCAAAGATGATGTATGGGCACAAGACATGGATGAAGAAATTGAAAGCATACAGATCAATCAGACATGGAAATTGGTAGATGTACCTGAAGACAAGGATGTGATAAGTGTCAAGTGGATTTATAAAACTAAGCAAGATGCAGATGGAAATGTGCAGAAGCATAAGGTAATATTAGTTGCAAGGGGTTTTTACACAACAACCTGGAATAGATTTCAATGAAACATTTGCGCCATTTACGTGCATGGACAAAGTCATAACTGTGTTAGCCATTGCTATGCAGAAAAAATGGTTTTTTTTAACAAATGGATGTAAATTCAACATTCTTGAATGGACATTTAGAAGAAGACGTATATGTGGAACAACCACAAGGCTATGAGATTCTAGGACAATAAAACAAGGTGTACATACTAAACAAGGCACTGTATGGGTTAAAGCAAGCTCCCAGAGATTGGTACAGTCACATAGATTCCTATATCACTCAGAATGGATTTCAAAGAAGTGAATGTGAGCCAACTCTATACATCAAAGAAAATCAACAAGGTAACATGTTAATTTTTTTCTTATATGTAGATGATTTGATTTTTACAGGAGATTTTGGCATAGAAGAATTTAAGTCAGTCATGAAGGATGAATTTGAAATGATTGATTTGGGGCTTATGAAATTTTTTTTTGGTATTGAAGTTCACCAGTCCAAAGCTGGTATATTTATTTCACAATCTAAATATGCACATGGAATTTTGAAGAGATTCAATATGATAAATTCCAAAGTAGCCCCAACATCTATCATAACATGATTGAAGTTAAAAAAGGAAGATGAAGGATCCAAAGTGGATCCCACACTGTTTAAAAGATTGGTAGGAAACCTTATGTATCTGACAGTAACAAGGCCTGATATTATGTATGGAGTGAGCCTGATTTCAAGGTTCATGGAAACTCCAAAAGAATCACATTAGAATGCAAGAAAAAGAATTATGAGATATGTGAATGGAACAAAAGATTTTGACATTATGTATTCTACTACATAATATTTTAGACTTATTGGATACACTAATAATGATTGTGGAGGCAAGATAGATGACATGAAAAGTACCTCTAGGTACACATTTAATTTTGGAATAGGTATAGTGTCATGGGAATCAAGCAAGCATCCCATTGTGACTCTTTCTTTAGCAGAAGCTGAATACATCACATCTACAAGTGCAAATTTTCAAGAAATTTGGATGAGAAGAATGTTAAAAGATTTGTTGTGAACAATAGAAACCAACTACAATATTTTGTGACAACAAATCCGCCACATGTTATCCAAGAATCATGTGTTTCACAAGAAAACCAAGCACATTGATTCAATGTATCATTTTATCAGAGAATTAGTGAATAACAAATAAATCTGTTTAGAGTTTTGCAGGTCAAAAGAATAAGTCACAGATATATTTACAAAAGCTTTGGCAAGGGATGCATTTTAGAGACTGCACAATTATCTAGGAGTTGGTGCAGTCACAGAGATTTGATAGTTCATGTCAATTCAAAATTTTGATGTAAATTTTATATTTTGTAAACTCACCTACTTATAATTAAGGGGGAGTGTTGGAAATATTAATTGCAAGTCGTGAGATTTATGCTTATGCAGACTTTGTCTGTCATGGAATGCATAGACGTTAGTCTATTAGACACGTCAAGGAAGAGTGTTAGAATGAGCTCTATTAAATGAGTTGATCTTTGTCTTTTTCGAGCTCTATTATGCACAATGGAGTCAGTCAAAATTTATTGTCGTATTAATGTTTGAGTCAGTTTTACTTCTACATGAAGTCTCAGTTTTATCTATATATGTCCAAGTCTATAGATAGTCGAGATATAGAATGAGAAAGAGAGATAGAGTATTAGTTGATAGTTAGAAACAACAACATTTGTGAAGGGAGTCGAAGAAGTCATAGAGCACAAGCTCTGTGTTTTATAATTCTGCAGAAGTTGTTAGAGCCGAAGCTCGACATAGTTTTGTATCCTATAATAGCACGCAACACCCAAGTTCATAATATATTAAGTATCTGTGTGTTGATGTGTTTCTGAGTTTCTATAATACATTCTCTTTGTTTCTGAGCAAGCTTAAGTAAGTTTACAAGTTGTTGAATCTGCATTATTTCTGAATTTATGTGCTGAGAGTAACACAGTGACACAAATAATTTATTAAGTGTTATCATCATAGTGCGCAGTATATTGAGAAGTTTGTAAACTACGTAGTAGGTCCTCAGAGTTCAGCGACAAGGAATTTTATTATGCGACCTTTATTACTGCGTTGCACAGAGTTTGTTTGCATGTTGTAGATCATAGAGATTTCAATCTCTTTACTTCACATAATGACTCGAGAGAACATGTTAAAAAAAGAGGTATGACGGGTTAAAAAAAAAAACCTATCAAAATCTGAAAATCCTCACATGTACCTTGCCAATTCCATGAGGTGTTTGTAGCTAGGAGGTATCTATCATACATTTGATGCATTTCTTATGGAATACCAATAAAGAAAGGAATACGCGAGGTATTAAGGCTCATAATGCTCAAGGATAAATGAATGACCCTAATGAAATTTCCAAACATGGAGCTTAAAAGTGGGATAAGGGTAACTTGACATCAACCAAATGCTCATGAAAGTTTTATGGCTTTTGGGGAAAACTCGAAGCCCCACAAACTACTTAAAATATCCTTGGAATACATGACAATTATCATGTATTTTGAGAAGTTCTTATCATAATTAGGGTATTATGAAGCACTTTGTTCTTCCATATTGAAAATGATTAAGCACTTTGGTCTTTCATATTGAAACATGTAAAATGAACTTAGAAAATTGTAAAGAACACGCATGGGAGTTTTTTCTCCATTTTCAAGCGATAAATGTTATGAAATGTGTTATATTAAACATGAAATAGAACACGAGCACATGTATTATTTATACCATGTAATATATAGTTGAGGGCATTATTAGAGGTTATTAAATTACTATCTATATTTATAATAGACACTAAAATATTTTATTTTATACTTTTTTATCATGGAACACTTGTCACATGTTTCATTGGTGGAAGGATGTGACTAAATTTGATGTATATTTTTTTGTAACAATTTAAAATTATGTTATGATTTTCATGATTTAATTCTAAATTTGTTATAGATTCATATCATGATTTAATTTTATATTTAATGTTCACATTTTATAGATTTTATTTTTATTTTTCATTTTCTAACTATTTAATTTAATAATTTAATTTTAATTTTGATTTATTAAATGAGTATAAATTTATTTTAACTTTTACTTTAAAGAAAAATTAAATTTTTTAATGTGTAAATTTTGTAAGTATTTAAAATGAATTTTGAATAATTGTAATCTCACTCAACTTCCTAAAACACAAAACTTATAACTTATGCATATATATATAAATATATTAAAAATACATTTTTTAATTATTGTTAGGATATTTATATTTGTATTATAACTATATTTTCATATCTCTCTTCATAAGAGTTTTTATATTATATCAAATTTTTCTTTTTCATATATATATATATATATATATATATGGAAATCTAAAGTCTATTAAGGTATACATACCCTACCCCCTTCTGGATTTTAACTTGTAACCTTTTAAGAGGAAATACGTGTTCTTAATCATTAGACCCACTCAAGCTGTATAATTACAAGCATCTATACAATTATATTGAATTATACAAACATCTATACAATGAATATGTCTAAAAAGTTATTCCAAAAAAATTTGACAAAGATTTATAATTGAAATCAATAATAAATATTTAAAAACATAATTCAATGTAAAATTCCAATTTTACAATTTAAACTTTTTCAATATTTACTTTTAAATTTTTCATATTTTATTTTCCATCTTTTACATTTTAATTTCCACACTATTAATCAAAATAGATTGGAAAAACAAATACTAATTTAGTGAACTAAGCCTAATATCTACCCTCCCTCCATTATCCTTCTCCCTCCATTATCCTTGAACATATGAATTGAAACAAGAGGTGAACTTTTTATATTCTCAACTATACACTTTGATCCTCTTTGATCCTTTGACGTTGGTTTTCACCTCAGGGATAAAGATGGAACAATTTCAGAAGATTTGAATACAACTTCTAAATACACCACGAAAGGATTAAACCATGTTTGGAGAATAAATTATACTTTAAAAAAGATAGCTTGTTTTGCTCCCATATTATACATTTTTTGTTTTGCAATTATCATTATTTGTATAATAAAGTCTTAAGAATTCTTATTATTTATCTCATAATAAAGTCTTAAGAATTCACGTTTATCTCATAGATAATTTATTTATTCAATCCTTGTGGATCTTATTGGGTGCAGAGGCTTTATAACGAAGGTGCTCGAAAAGTAGTTGTAATGAATTTGATGCCACTGGGTTGTGCTCCTGGTGTACTTGGATATATTAAGCCACCAAAAGAACTACAAGATGAATATGGGTGCTTGATCTCTTATAATAATATGGTGAACCTTCACAACAATCATTTGAGCAACTTATTGAAGGAATTACGCTTGGAGTTACCACGTGCAGAATGGGTACTATTTGACTGGCATAGTGTAATTGAAAATGCTATTCGCCATCCTACACGCTATGGTAAGAGTCGAGTTGCAAATTTCATTTTTTTTTTTTCCATTCCTCTCTTGTTTAGTTAATTTTGTGATTATGAAATTTGCAATTCAGTTTTCAAGAATGATAGTGCAAATAAAACTTGATAATAGAGGAAAATGGATAGATAAGGATTGTGTTTTCTTAAAAAGGAGTATAATGAGGGCATGCATGGATAAATTAGGTTTTATTTTTCTTAACTTTGTGGTAGAACTTTAGTGTTTGATGTACTTTTTTAGAAAGAAAATGCTTAGGTAAAAAAGCAAGGTATTTAAGAGAAGACTCTTCATAAGAACACTATCCCCCACTTAAGAAGTAAACTATGCAAAAAATTCTTCACAATCCACATGGGGATGAACTATGTTAATAACATAGACTCCATACAACGTTGGAAGAAATGACTGATGCCATATTTGCACACCTCAAGTGTATCCTCTGCTGTGAAATTGAGTTAAGAAAAAATGAAGCTTTGAACCAACTAGAGGTTAGGGTTGCAAAGGTGGAGCTGAAATGCTATGAGGTCCAAATTACTACTACTAGGGTTTATTGCAAATGCCTTAGAGCCCACAAAAAAATGATCAAGTCCAAAATAATAGCTACCTAGCATTAGACCCTCTAAAGGGTGTGTATGCAAAATTTTCCAAGTATATAACCTTAAGAAACTCAATATAATGAGTCAAGTTTAAGATAACGTTGAAGCCCTCAGCCTCCAAACAAACACCTAGAGAGGGGTCCACCACCAAGAAGAGTTTTCCACCAAAACAATATGAACCAATAGGTTGTTGAGCATTGCAGAGCTGAGTCACCAATCACCACCAAAACGAGCTACCCACATTGAATCTTAGAGTCGAGGAGGAAAGGAAATAAATCCCAAACATTGCCACCATTAGAGAAGCCTCCCTCCACCAACACCCATAACACCCAAGACAACATCAATAAACCCATCATTTTCCATTGGTGAACCATGGGGTTCCATATGATAGTGTCTAAGTTGGCCATAATAGATAAATCATTGTATGCAAGGGCAGTGAGAACTTGTCACTAACACCAACAAAGGAGAAACAATGGTAGTCATAACAGTGAAATAAGGGGTTGCAAGAAGGACTAGTGGAAAAATATTGAACGACTAGGGTAAAACCCTAGTTTCCCCTACATCCTTCTCAAGTCCAACCAATATATCATTAATATTATCATTTGGTGCATTATACATTAATATGCATTCTTGAATATTAATACATTAGTGTTAAAATACTAATGTATTAAAATTTCATGGCTAGTGTCAATAATGATAGTGATACATTTTTAATGTATCATCAATATCACAGTAACATTTCTAATATTTAATTTTAAATATAAATATCAAATATAAGTTTCTATTTTTTTGTAAATAAAAAGTTGTATTACCTCATAAGCTCTTAAAACATATACATACTAAGGATCGTGTAGTTTGTTTGTCAAAAAATGGAAACCAGAACCAGGCCCTATAAAACGTGCCCATGACTATGTTAATTTACATAATTAACATGTACAAAAGATATTGCGAAGAAGGTTTGAAGCCAACAGTTTTCTATTCCTAGCATTAGCAAAAATAAAAACAAAACAAGAGAATTTCATACACCGGAAGTGCCCTGACCCCCATCGTCAGATGGAGAATGTGGCCAAGCTGGAGTGAAGGAGAATGGATGACAACATGTTAGGAATCTATGCTTCATAGGCTCACTTGAGAAAGAGTTGAAGAAAACATCTAGCCAACGACTGAGGATCTCGTGGTGATAAAGTTAGTTTGCAACATCCCGGGGCAATTCGAAAATGAGTTGCAATTGCTCCTTGGAGAAGCTCCGTTGGGGAGTCAACTCAGGCATCGCTTCCTCATTCTGAGTAACCACTATATATGGACCTGCAACTTCTGGAATCACTTCTTCGACTATCATGGGAGCCACCTCCTCAAGAACAAGGAAACTCCAATTCTCTTTTGGCACCTGGGCAGGAGATTCACCTCCCGCTTGAGTGGAAGGGACTAAGAGATTTTGAGCACTCACAGGAGATTCCATCGAGGATTCAATAGTAAGATGGGGATGAATCGTAGGGAATTCCTCCTCAACGAATATTGGACCCTAATCATTCTCGTCCCAATTTTGAGCAGTGGAGGGAGGCACAATTGAGGTCAGAACAGGGTAATGTGACTAAGCAAATGAAGGAGTAGGGCGAGTGTGTTTGGCTAGGAAGCTATTAGTAGTTTGGGCCATGCTTTGGCTTGCCTCTCTCTCTCTCGACATGACTGTAGTGAAGAATCCAAAGAGGCAAGGTGAGGGAGGCAATTGAACCAGAGGAAAAGAAGCCATGAACAACACTGGGAGAGATGGGGGAGCTACAAACAAAACCAAAATGAGATACAATGAATGAACCTCAAGCATAAACACTACAAGATTTCCGGTTCCAGTCATGGAAAGTGCCATTAATAATGAGTTAACAACACTCAACTTCCACTAACCTATGCAGATGTGATCTGACACTGTGCCAAACCTGTGCATTAAGTTTCCCATATGGTCCAGGCGCACACTCAAATCCTCTGCATTAATGCTCAACATCGGCAGGAAGAAATGGAGGAAGGTGGTGGTTGTCCATGATGGCATGATTGTCCGCATGTTCACCCCATCCGGGCAAATATCAAATATAAGTTTCAATTTCCTAAATTTTCCCCTTTTTTTTGTTAAATCACACAAACATATATGTGCACTGTTATAACAAAAACTAGCATCCAAAGTGTAAAAATCCCAACCACCAAGGTGAAAGATTTTTGTTACTCAGGAAGGTTTCCCACTATCACCTTAGTATCTCTTCTCCACACTTTAAGTTAGTTGTTCTCCAACACAAGGGGGTCCCTAAGGTAGGATTATTAAGGATATGGAGTGGAGGAGTGGAGGATTTAGGTTAAGTTTGAAGAGTAGGCCTTAACAAAACAAAGGGTTGTAGTATAGTATATGGAAATGGAGATGGGGAAAGGAATATGGAAAATAAAGAAATGGGAATGAGGAGGAAACAAAATGAAATAATGTTGAAAGGGAACATGTTCCTATCATTCTATTGGGATAATGGAGTCATGGAATGTTGCATAATGGAAAGAGCTATTTACTACATTTAAAACTACTTCATGGAAAGGAATTATATTGGAGGAAAATAATATTTGCCACATTCAACCTTAATGGATGAAAGTACTAGTTTGATGCATTCATCATTTTTATTAGATACTCAAGGAAGAAAGGACTAATTTGTCACATTCAACCTTAGAGTGTTCATTGGAGTTATTGTGGAGACTAGTCTTGGAGAGTTGGAGGTGCCACTCATCAATGTTAATATGGAGGTGTTGGTTTATTTGGTTGAATTGTTACTAAAATCAACAACTTATTTGTTAGATGAAGGATAATAGTGAAAAAATAAAACAACAAGGAAGTCAAGAGGGAAAGGCTCTTCACATTGATTTACTCCTAAATGAGCGGTGTTTTCATTAATAGACCTTTGCATTGGCATGGAAACAAGAGGTTTTTACAAAAAATTCACAACAATTGAAGAGCATAAAAATTAAAACTTACAACATGGTCTAAAATACCTCACTTCTTCATTAAGTCTTCAATAATGATGTACAATAAATCCCATCAACCTTCAATTCCAAGCTCCTATTTTCTATCTCCTTCCTTCTCAATGGCTAGCCATATCACTTCACTCCTACTCACCCATGAATGGATAGAAACCTCCTTTATATAGAGGGATCTTCATCTCTCTTACAATAAAATACAATATTTGCTAACTAACTCCATGAAAAGGCAAACAACAATAAAATGGTGGAGTAGCTAGTTCTTATGCTCATCAAATTTTACTTTTCAACTATGATCACGTGGCCTTTATTCTCTCTAAGAGAGGTTGCTCCATATAAGAATATGGAATAATGTGCAAGATAATGCTCCATGAGAGAGAGCACACTCTTCCAAGATAGGCTTTGACAATGTCAAGAAAATAAGAGATCCACATCAAGGGCTCCTCCCAAGATGCATGATCAAGAATACATTAAAATATTCCATGACATAGAAGAGTGTGCTACATGGTCCACCTAGAATAAGTCTCCAAAGTGTGCCCTTTGAGATGCATGAATACAAAATATAATAAAATCCTCCCCTTAAGATAGAACTCCACAACCAATTTCTGAAAATAGCAAGTGCGGTCCACAAAGTGCATGAACTTGTGTGCAACAAACTCATCAGGAAGAAGAAATCCTCCACATGTGTGAATCTCAAGGTGTGTGACTCCAACCAATGCATAGATAAGTGTGTAATAGTGATATTAAAGTGGAGTTCTTTAACTCTTCCTCTCTTGGGCTCTTTATCCAATGTGTAATCACCTCATCCTTGTCAAAGTTGACAATGTCAATTCTTCAATAATAATAAAATACATGCAAGTAGTTACAATTCCTCAAAACTTGTGCATGTGGGAAAGAGAAGAAGTAAAAAACCATTTCACATACCCAGTCAGCCTAACGAATTCCAAGACCAAGGGGATGGATCCTCCACTCAAGCAAAATAACAATAAAATATGTGATTTGCCTCAACATGGGTGCCAATGAAGGGGA
>ML778999.1:406624-423776 GCA_009831015.1 Picea engelmannii | reverse complement strand
GAGAGAGAGAGAGAGAGAGAGAGAGAGAGAGAGAGAGAGACTATGCACATGTTCCTGTTGCTAATAATACACGTGCGCAGTAAGAACGTGTGCATGTTCCTAAAGCGTGCACAGAGTAAGAACACACATGCGTTCCTAAAGAAAGCATGTGTTCTTTTCATTTGAATTTTCTTTTTGAAACACATGTTTCTTAGAAACGCATGCATGCCCCTGAGCACATGTGTGCTCTTTCTCAAGAATGCACACACGTTCCTAAAAAAACACGAGTTGGCAAGTGTGTGTGGTAGTTTGGTGAGTACCAAGTCTATATGATTAATAATGCACATGCGCTCTTAGGTGTGCATGTTCCTTTATACCCCATTGCCACTTTTGTTTCCATCAACTTTATGCAAGCGCTTTAAACAGAAAAAAAATCTCAAATATAAATACACTAAAGAGAAAAATAACCCAAGTATAAAAGAGTGCAATACTTTGATGATATTCCTAAACAAAATCCTTTATTAAATATGGAAAAGAATTCAATTGAATGAATGATACAAATGGGAAAGTTTTTGTATAGATTCACAAACAACATACATTAATCTTGTGCTCACACAATGTTAGTAATTTGTTGGCATCTCGTCGTAAATAAAGATTAACTTCACAACATAATGACTATAATGACTAAGCTTTAGACATAAGTCTCACAACATAATGACTAAGCTTTAGACATAAGTCTCCTATTTATTATCAATATATCGAATTGTAACTTCAAAGTTTATGGTATGCATTTGATAACCAATGATCATTTCTTAAACTTGTGACAAATCTCTTATGTCTCAACCACATAATCATGAATGCATTTATTATATCTCTTATGTCTCAACCACATAGTCATGAATGCATTTATTATTTGTTTAGATGGTAGGAGTGATTATAGGGTAAAGATAAATCGTGCTTCATCTTTAGCAATACATCTCCATTCTATCCAGCAAATATTTTTAATATATTTTATATTGAGTCCATGATCATTCATGGTTGGTTAGGATTATTGATTTTTTATTCATAAAACTATTATGATGTAAAAGTATGAATATTATGGATTTTGTTTTCCAAGAGCAACTAACTAAATATGTTTATTTATAGGTGTGAGGTACCCATTGAAAGCTTGTTGTGGAGAAGTTGGAGAATATAATTTTGAATGGACAAGTCAATGTGGTTCCTTGAATGCCACTGTATGTGAAGACCCGACTCGCTATATCTTTTGGGATGGTCTACATTTCGTTGACTCCTTCAACAATATCTTAGGCAACAAATTTTTACAAGGGAAAAACCTTATTCCAAAGTTTTTGATAAAGGAAAGTTGTAAAATCTCAAAATAAGGTTGATTATTATCCTACAACCTAAAATATTGAACTCATATCATAATGCATGCTTAATACATAATTCCAAGTAGCTTAGTTGTTATAGTGCATGCTTAATACATAATTCCCCAATTGCTTAGTTCTCGTCATGGCTAATTTGTTTTTCTCTACAACTTTCCATAAATGTAAATTAGGTCATTTCTCTATTTTTCATTAATGAAAGGAGGTTCCTTATGATCGATCCTTAAAAATGATTGAACCTATGAAAGGAGTTTTTTTAATGATCAGTCCTCGAGAATGATTGAGCCTATTTTTAAATTTATTATTATATTGAATATTTAAATAAATTAAATTTAATATTTTTTTAAGTAAAATTGTAAGTTTGTAAAAATTCAATTTGTATCAAACTTTGGTATAAATATTTAAATTATAAAGTTAAAAAATGTTAAAATGTTCTAGTTTATTTGATAATATTTTATTATTAACCTATACATAAAAGTTTTAAATTTTATGTAATTATTAACCTATACATAAAAGTTTTAAATTTTATGTAAATATTTAAATTATAAAGTTAAAAAATGTTAAAATGTTTGATAATATTTCATTATTAATTTATACATAAAATTATATATATATATATATATATATATATATATATATATATTTGATTATCAATATTTATTTGAAAGTTTTAAATTCACATTCTATTTATATATTATAATAAATGGGCACTTAGACTAAGAGATGGTATTAGAAAGCTACAAAGAACATATTTTATTAGTAAGACATTAATGAAATGCAAGTTGATTAATCATTATAACATATAAGAGTAATGACTTGTGTGTTGGAAGTACTTGTGTTATCTAAGTGTTGAGTATAATAAACACTATGATTTTATTTTTCTACCAAGTTTTAAGGGTTGAGAGAAGGAAGAAAAGAAAGAACAAACCCATTTATAAACAAGAATCAATAACAAAACACTATATACTATGAAAGGAAATGAAATTTGATCTAAAATATACCTCTAGTCTATTGTGAAAATAAGTCAAACAATCAATGGGGGCTTGGTAATTAAATGATAAAATGTGCATGTTTTCATACTCCCACCATACTTCAAATCATCCCAAAGACATTTTTTGCCCCTTTTGAGCCATCCCCCCAATGCTAGTTTGTTGGAATAAATAACTCCCACCTACAACATCTTAGCAAAATGGATCTTTCTATGGTGTGCTAAGCTAATTCCATTACATAATTCCATTGTAATTTTCCTAGATTGGAGAAGGGGGCACAATTTCCACACATTGATAAAAAGAAGCATCTTGTCCAAAAATGAGACACAAACTTGTCAAGAGTAAGGAGGGATGACACCTTGATATGTTTGGGATGCACAAACCCCTTGATCCCTTTGATTTTTGGATGGTTGGTGCAATAACTATGAATGAAAGAGTTCTACTTTGAGAAAAGGGAATGGAAACAACCAATAAGTATGGAAAATGTCTATGGGATCTCTTGCAATAGATATAGAAGTCTAGTCATTTTTGTAAATCATTTATGATCTCAAACTATATGCCATGATAACATTTTTTTCCAAGATGAATTCTAAAGCATGGTGAGAATAGGAATCTTAAAATATTGAAACTAAAAACCCAATAAGTTGGATACTCGATGTCTTGGATACAAAATAGGGTTTTTTTGTTTATGTATTCTCTTTTTGCAATCTGTGTATTTTGTTTCTAACCTCCAAATGAGTCTAAGAAGTCTTGATTTATAGCTAAGGGGATAGGATTCCCCAACCCTGTAAGAAATATCATCCCTTACAATTCTTTATCTCGTGCAATAATGACAAGCTTATGTGATCTAGAGTGTACATGTGATTTTTGGGGCTAGATTTAAATAGTATCCAAGGCCAACCAATGATCAAGTTTAATTATGTCTTAATTGTTCAAAGTACACTTAGAAACATGGAAAAGGGGTTGACTAAGATTATGTGGAAGCCTATAAAAAAATAAAAGTATCCAAAAAGGGTTTAGATTGGGTTAGAAGATAAAACCAAAGAAAATTGAAGGTTTCATTGTGGAAAATTACATTATAAACCAAGTAGAAATTGCTCAATACATCATACATCATGTGCATGTAGGAAGTAGATGAATTTACACATTTATGCGCAAGGTCAATTATGGATTATGTGAAAAAATATACAATTTATCATCACACTAGCCCCTTTGATACAAAGGATGCATCAAAGGATGTTGATGAGGTTGGAAATTGTTAAAAGGTTCTTTATCAATTAGTGAATGCAAGTAAGAAATCATATGAGATGCATTATGAAACAAAATAGAAGGAGAAACAGTACTCATCTTAAATGAGAAGGGGATCTCTCACTCTTTTTGTTGGATGGCGCGTGAAGATCTTGTTACATTGAAAGAGTGTCGAAATATAGCTAGGAGTGTGGGGAGGAATGTATGTAATGACTTAGGTTAGCTTGATGGCACGAATAACTAGATGTTAACTCTTCCATGAATTAAGAGTGGAATCTTTGAATATTATTAAGTTTTGGGAAATGGAAGAAGAGCATCGATTTGGTATACATTTGAGCCCGTGAGTGTTGATCCATTTTTTATTTGATGTAAGGAAAGAATCATTTCCAATTGACACCTTGATGTAATCGTTATACATATTTTGTAGGTATGAATGAATGGAAACATGAATTTAATGAAAAAATCATTCACATGTTAGAGCTTCACTACAAGAAATGACAAAGACATATATTGATTGCAAATTGACACCTCATTGGAGTTGTATTAAGCATGTCCACTTTTCCCACTTTTGAATAGTTTGATGATGGAAAGGATGAATTGACCAAGATCCTATTATCCAACATCATGAAACAAAGAAAATTAATTAATTGTTATTTAATGATAAATCATAAACCATAAAATGATCCTCATTAGTAAAAATTTAAGAAACATTCCCTCATATCCTAAGAAGGAATGTAAAACCAAGGATTTTCAAGAATTGGATGAAAAGAGAATGCTTATGAAATGTTGCAATGGATATAATGGAAAAATATTGATATGTAAGTGAAAGGATTTGTGTTGCAATAGCAAATTGATAGATACTACATTGATATGACTTACAAGATGTATTAAACTGTACCAAAATCTAATATTAAATATATCATTAAAGAAATTGGATAAATGAAAAGTGATTGGTGGACATGTGTGGGTTAAATAGCTATGGAAAGTATTAGTGTTGTGCTTTGCAATTGATTTCTTAATGTTCATGTAGGTAAAAGGGGTTAAATTGGATTCTAGAGGCATTTATTTTTATGAGTGGGGTACCAATGGGGTAGGGATAGCCAAACATGTTGTATTTGATTTCTTGTTTGCGTTAACTAAGGCAAAAATAAAAAAAAACAAAGATAAAAAAAGGAATGGACCATAAGATTTTAAGGAAAACATTAAGTTTTTTAATAGAATTGAAAAAAATAGGTAGGGTAAAACTCCATTTCTACCTCCAAACATAGATGACTAGATACACATCCATGAAAACATTGTAGAGAGACCATGGCATATGTAAAGCCAACAAGCCATTGATTTTTCATTTCCTACAAGGAGAATCACCTTCTTGTGAAACTCTAGGGTAAGTGCTAAAAAACGAAATTAAGCTTGAATTGCAACCATTTTAATTGAAACTAATTACACCATTTAAGGTCTTGCATGTATTCCCATTTTGTATTTCTTACTCCTCAAAACTATTTCTCATGGGCCCCACATGTCAAGCTTTCATATGAATTCTACATGAGAAAATTTCACCATTGGAACATGTTGCAACAATGAAATCACACAATTCTTGCTAGTGAAAATGATAAAATATGTGTGTCAAGGGGAAATTTGTAGACATGAGGAAGGAAACAAATTTTGGATAAGTTTTTCTTTTCTCACTAAATTGAGGTTATTTAAATTGTTTTAGATGTCATTAAGATGCTAGACGAAGAGGGAGATTGTAACATCCCCATTATAATCCCTAGTTTAATTAATTCTTATGTTGATACAATATGTGGCTATGACCAAGTGATGTAATATGTGAATTGTATTTCAATGTTTTAATAATAAAAATGTGATGCTAGATGCTAAGGGGACATGGACAAGAAATGGGGGATGAATTAATCCATAAGAGGGGGAAGTGTCTAGGATAATGGCCAAGAGGTGTCAAAGGGAGTATTACCCATGTATACCAATTTAACCCATTTTCCTAAACTTCTTAATTGTATATGAACTTTCTGATTTTTTATTGAGAGTTCCCAAAACCAATCATTGAATACATGTAAGAGGGTGGGTTTGAGTGGTCACATCCTTTTGATTGAGTGTTTCCAAATCCAATCATTGAATACATGTAAGAGGGTGGGTGCGAGTGGTCACGTTCTAGAGTTATTGGGCACATGGGGGTTGAGTACAATTATCTTGGGGAAGAGTGTGAGTCGAGAAAGGAAATCCATAAGAGAGGAATTGGTATGGGTTGGGACAACACTCGGAGAGAAAAAGAAATAGATATTGGAGCTAATGCAACCATGGAGGGCAAATTCTGGAGCGTAACTAGAGAAAATTAGAGCTTGAAAACTGAAGAGCCCGGTTGTCAGGACGGAAGAGTGAACTCATGTGTGAGTTGCACTAAAATAACAAGTGTTTGCTGTTGGTTTGTTGATAGTTCTCCTAACAAAATGTTTCCTTGAGTTCTCAGCTGTGACATTCCTAGTTACCTGTGCCAGAGAGACCTTGATAAACGAATGGGACATTCCTGGGGATATCCTTGATAAACAATTGGTACATCCCTTAAGTTAACCATGATAAACGGATGGTACATCCCTTTGGTTACCCTGATAAATGGATGATACATCTATTGGTGATCCCTGATAAACGAATGGTGCATTCCTTGGGTTATGTAGGCCAAGAGGAAGAGAGCTGGTGGAAATATTGGGATAGTTGTAGGATAATATCAATTGGGTTATGAGCTTTATGAGCTACGAGTGGAATGTGAGAGACCACCCTCTTTTTTAGATTACTAGCCTTAGATCCAGGGTGACTGGCTGTTGAGATTTGGAATAGTTAGTCTATGGTTCGGTGGAACGTTTGTCCCAAGTATCTGGTTGCACGATTCTTGTTTAAAGATAAATGTTTTATCTTGTACTGAGTTATTTACATGTGTTATTGTTGTGCATGAACTCTGCATGAATGAGAATGAATTATATGTTTTTCTAATGAACGATTTAGTTGTATTTCATGTTGATTATTGGCATGCTTTAGATGCATCTATTTTATGGTTACATACTATAGCTAAATATGTTACAAATTATAGTTGTAAGCTACAAGAAATTGGATAACAGTAAAGGAATTACGTTACTTAGCAAGAGTTTCACTTTTATGTGTATTCCACACAAAATGTTTCTTAGATGGAGGCTAGGTACATTACAAATATGGTATCAGAGCTCATGATGAGAGAGTTTAATGTGGCATGGCCCATCCTAGGTGGTTGGGTACCTTACAAAGATAGGTTTTAACAAAAAATTAGGGTGATAAGTGTTGGGAATGGACAACATCTATCTACATATGAGTATGGTTTCCAATCAAATGAGAAGAAGTGGAGGTTAAGGAGGTGCGAGCTAGAAAACATTACTCATGTGAGAGAAATCAAGTACATACTTGGGCCTTGTGATCTCATGGTTTTATGGGATTTGAACACGCATACATGTAGGTTTCATGGTAGAGAGGTATTTTAACAATTGATGATGTGACACACACACACACTCAGGGAGATTCACAGAGGATGGTCATACGATACCACAAGGTGTACTTGGCATGAGAGAATTTTCTAATGGCTAAGCGACCATCCTAGTGATGGGGATTAGGAAAATAAGTGAGTCATATTGAAATCCATTGGGATAGTGAATACTTTTTCATTAGTGAGGGCGATTATGGATACCATTCTTTCCAAGGATTTGACTAATGAGAACACTCAAATGATACTTATCAAGTTTTGGCCATAATGTTGGAGATTTCCATGTGAGGTTTGAGGAATGATTGGGCCAACAATGTTCATTATAATATGGAGAAGGTGAAGTATGTTGGAGGAGGTGACCTCATTCATAAGACATCACTCATACTTGGTGTTTGAACATCTTTCATGATTGGAACTTATTGTTAGACCCATGGATTTGGGGGATGATCAACTTATGATTGTGAGGTAGGATAAGTTAATTGACCTTGAGGATTTAGTGAGGCATAAGAAAAGGGTTAAAATTGTATTATATTGGTTCAATCACTCGAGAAGAGATGGAGAAGTGCCCTTTCACTACTATGGCCTCGGAGAATGAAAATAAATACCATGTTGAGAGGCATGAGAAGAGGGATTAGATAGGTGAGTGGGTAGAGGATGGAATCAAGAGATGGTTAAAGAGGCTCTACCTAATGTTCTTGTATGTGTGAGTAATAACTATGTATCATACCTAAGCCCTTAAGTGGCTTCTAAGGGATGGGGTGCCAATTTTTGTTTTGTATAACTATTTATTTCTTCACTTAGACTTCATAAATTTCTTCTACTAGTCCAGAGCTTTCTAATGACTGTAACTATTCTCAAATTCGAGTTTGGGTTCAAAAGTTACAACAATCCAAAGTTTTAGCCCCTTTTTAGCCTCAATTCCACCTTAATGCCACATGGAATCCACGTGGCACACTGGTACACATGCTAGCCTATGTGACACAAACATGGAACCTGGCACGTACTACCTTGGACCCACGCTCTATAAAACACCCCCATACTACGTTTTCAATGCTATTGGAACCATTTTATTAGAGTTCTTCCACTTGGGACCACTCTGCAACTCCGACAACCTCCACCCTGATAGATCTGACGGTCTTGGTGATCCAAAAGTCTACGGCTAGGATTTCATCGAAGTCTTCAATTGCAAATGGGTCAACAATCCCTCTAAGATTATTTGTATTCGGGAAGGTGGAGCCCACCACAGATTGTCGGTTTTCGTGAATCGTGGACTCCCGCCGATCGACGTCTCTGATCGATCCTCAGAGTAATCCTATCAGAGTACCCCATTCTTCGGCCTCGTAATCCATTCCAACCAGCCCCCTTCGATGGAAGACTGAGATCTATTGTTGGTAAATCAACGATGAAGGTTAAAACACATGTCACCAAGGTATGCATTCAACATGCTTCCATGCTTGATCCTTCCTTCAGTTCACAGGATCCCACATGTCTTCCTCTAAGCACGTTGGCACTCTGAATCATCACGATGTCATTCTCTCCTAGCCTTGGTTAAACAAGAACCTATGTGGCATCTGAGTTGACACCTAGGACATGTGTCCTTACCTAACTCTACCACCTGTCTTGACACGTGGTACTCAGGCCATGTCACCCTTCGTTCCCCAAGTGTTACAACACCCTACCACGTGGCACAATTTCCATCTGACACATGGACCTTCCATGTGAACTGGCATGGAGTAAACGTCATCATTGAGCACTCATATCGTACCTCCAGACACTAACACTTGTCCTCTATGCATGGGTGGGGCAACGTCATCCTCCTCCTATCCTCATCCTCAAGGACGGCCAGGATCTACAACTGATAGCGCTCATGCCTCACTCTAATCAACGATCACAATCACTTCTTCGACTCATCCCATTGAAGTGCTTTAACCAAGGCAGCTCTAATGAGACTGTTGCGATCAACGATCATGGTCTCTAGTCTCTCCCTCTGATAGATCCAACGATTGTCGGAGTCTTTCATTTTCAGACTCCATGTGAGTCCCTATCCTCAAACACCCTGATGACTGTGTGCCCGATTACAGGTCACAATCTCTCCGAGTTTCCTCTGATGGATCCGATGAATGTTAATGATCTGGATCCCATGAACACACCCTTGTGGGGTCCATGCTAAATCAACGATGGGTGTTCATTCTGGTTTCCATTATCAACGGTCCTAATCGTTCCAGGGACACATTATTTTCCATGTTGGCACTCCTAGTCATCTTGACGTCACCATGACATCATTTCCCATTTTTATGCCTAGCTGACATTAGACCATGATGATCTACGGACGAGACCACATCTCAACGACTCTCCGATTGATTGCCAGGATTACCCCTCGGGGTCCTCCCATCGAAGTGACTCTACTCCTGGCCACCTGGACTACTTCGATTGCGTACTTTGATGACTCCTCCCGCAATCAACGATCATGATCGCTCCTCCTTATGATCTAACAGTCAAAAGATTATACCCCCTTTCCAAGGGCTTAATCCCGACAGGGACCCATTCCCTATCACCTCAACCCATTACATGTCGCCACGTGTTCTCCATGTTCTCATAGGAATCTATTCATCATGGTTATGTCAAAATGGCATCACCTTATTCTTGGCAGCGTACAATACGAGAACCATCAAGATCAATGACCAATATTACTTCTCATTCAGAAACCGATGGACGATCAAGATTAATCCAAAATAATCTCGAGGGATCTATAGTCTTTATCTACTCCATGCCACACTCTGATGAATCTGACGATTGACATCAGCCTGGATCCTCGACAAGTCCTCATATATGAAGACCCCGAACAATGGCCAGGATCAAATATCCATACCCAATAGACCACTACAATTCATCCAAGGTAAGATGCAAAATTTCTCAAGTTCATCAGTATGAATCTGGACTTAAGAGCTCTGATCCTATTCCTAGAAAATTCTAAGGCTTACCAGGCCTTCAAGGAAAATGCAATTCCTATTCATATAGACTAAGGCTTTATCTTTTATCCGCTTAATGAAGAATTTTGGACTATGAACAGTCCATACTTGTATAGGATATTACTGTCCTGAGCTTGAACCACATCAAGCTGTAATTCCATCTCGGATATCAAGGATTTTTACATAATTTTGCATATGCATAGAGATGTGCAGTTCTAGGAAGTTCAAGAAACATTATTCTCATGAATAACCTATGACCTTTATACCAATGATAAGAACGTGTAATTGCAATTTATGTGCAAATTAAACAACAAACATATGTTTCCAGGGAATTATTACAGGTTATTAAATTAAAATGTTTTATTTTATAATTTCTCATCATGGGACACTTTGCATGTTCCATTGGTGAAAGGATGTCTGGAATAAATCCGATGCATCTTGTTGGTTGTGGAGCCTGATTATCTTCCTGATTCAAAGGTCTTTGTTTTCAACCGTGTTTATACCCCATGGATACTTTACACCCTGAAAGAATGTACACTCCTCCACGCGGGGGAGTGAAGGGGGGGTTACCCCCCTTGCGGGGTCTGGGGGCAAGCAGGCCCTCGACGGGGGTTCAAGGGAAAACTTTTCCCATGAGGGTTCGGGGGTGAATCCCCTGAAGGAAACATTGCCTTGTAAATGTATATGTAATTTCATTGTAAATCTGGACCGTTCATTATAAGGTCGTAGATATGACGGTAGAAGTTATGTTAGGGTTTTTTTCCCTAGAAGGAAACCCTCATTTATGAGGGAAATATATTGTGGCTATGGATTATGGTGAATATTGTATTCTAAGAGAGGAGATAGTGAGATAAAAAGATGAAGTTACAATAGGTGTGTTGTAGGTTGTATCCCTCAATTTTGCTGGATAATAATAAAGGAAGGACCTGACAATTTCTTTGGTGGACGTACCCACACTGGGTGGACCACATATATGTGTGTCTCTATTGTATTGTGTATATTCTGTGTTTTATTTCTGCATTTGTTTTATTTTATTGTTGCGCGATCCTATTTTTCTAACAACTAGTATCAGAGCAAAAGGTAACTCGTAGGAAAATAGGGTTCCTGGTTCGAGCGGGAGAAATGGCGGAAGATGAAAATTTTAGGGTCGAGAAATTTAATGGCCAAAAGTACTAGTTATGGAAGATGCAGATGGAAAATTATTTATGTTAGAAGGATATATTCCTACCATTGGGTGGAATATCAAAGAAGCCAACGGCCATGAAGGACAAAGAATGGGAGATTTTTGACAGAAAGGCTCTAGGAACGATACGGCTGAGCCTGACAGTGTCGATGGCTTTCAATATTTCAAAAGAAAGGACAACAAAGGAGTTGATGGACACATTGGATAAACTGTATGAAAAACCCTCAACGTCCAATAAGGTATTTGTAATGAAGAGATTATTTAATATGAAGATGTCAGAAGGCAGGTCTGTTGTAGATCATTTAAATGAATTTAATACGGTTATTAGTAAGCTAAGTTCTGTAAAAGTGGACTTTGATGATGAAGTCAAGGCTCTTCTAATATTGTGCTCATTGCCAGAAAGATGGAACGACTTGGTCATGGCTGTAAGTAACTTTGTGTCTTGTTCACACACTTTAAATTTTGATGATGTTTTTGGTGTTATCCTTAGTGAGGAAATGTGACGAAAAAGCACAGATGAGGCATTAGGTAATGCGTTAAACATGGAGAACAGGGGAAGACAAAAGGATGGAGGAAAGGGCTTAGGGAACCACATAAATTATAGGACACACAGATCCAAATCTAGACTTGGAAATATAGAGTGCTCGAATTGTGGGAAGAAAGGACATCTGAAGAAAGACTGCAAAGCTCCAAAGAAACACAGAGATGGATAGCAAGAGAAAAATCAGGAACCAAATGTAACAGGTGATGTGTTACAAGATTCTTTGATTCTTTCTGTAGATAAAATTTATGAGTCTTGGGTAGTAGATTCAATGGCTTCATTTCATGCCACACCCCATAGGAAACATCTTCTATATTATGTTCAAGGTCATTTTGGACAGGTTCATTTGTGTGATGATGCACCATGTAAAATTGTTGGAATGGGAAAGGTAAATATAAAGCAAATCAATGGAAACCAATGGTTGTTGAAAGAGGTAAGACATGTTCCATATCTAAGGAAAAGTATAATTACAATAGGGCAGTTGGAAAGTGAAGGTTGTATATCCATATTTACAGATAAGGTGTGGAAGGTCACCAAAGGATCATTGGTGATAACAAAACGAGAGAAGGTAGGTACATTGTATTTATGTACTGGTAATACTGACTCTTCTGTCTCTTTAGCTTCTACAAGAGTGGATACAACATTGTGGCATCATAGGCTTGGACACATGAGTGAGAAGGGGATGCAGATACTTCACAAAATAAATTTGTTACCAGATCTTAAACAAATTGATTTGGATTTCTGTGAGCATTGTGTTTATGGAAAACAGAAGAGAGTTAGATTTCTTAGAGTCAGAAAAGAAAATAAGAGTGAAAGGTTAGAGCTTGTGCATACTGATGTATGAGGACCAACTCATGTATCATCTCTTGGTGGCTCTCGTTATTATGTTACTTTTATTGATGATGCAACTATAAAAACTTGGGTTTATTGCATTCGACAAAAATATGATGTTTTTGATACTTTTAAGAAATGGAAAGCTTTGGTTGAGAATGAGACAAGAAAAAGGTTGAAGTGTCTCAGATCAGACAATGGAGTTGAATATTGCAACAAGGAGTTTGATGATTATTGTTCATACCATGGGATTCATAGAGAGAAGACAGTTTCAGGAACACCACAAGAAAATGGTGTGTCAGAAAGGATGAACATGAAAATAATGGAGCGTGCAAGGAGTATGAGATTGCATGTTGGTTTTCCCTTACATTTCTGGGTAGATGTTGTAGATACTGTTGTTTACTTAATAAACAGAGGACCTTCAAGCTCTTTGGATGGTGGAACTCCAGAGGAGGCATGGACAAGTAAAAAGGTAAACTATTTTTTTTTGAGGACTTTCAGTTGTGAAGCATTTGCCCATATTGATAAAGAAAATAGAACAAAGATTGAGGCAAAATCCAAGAAGTGTACCTTTATTGGATACGATGTTAATGATTTTGGTTATCGTTTATGGGATTATGAAAATGGAAAAATCATTAGGAGTAGATATGACATATTCAATGAGAAGGTCATGTACAAAGATCAGTTGTAGGGAAAGAAACAGGAAAAAGAAAAACCAGAATACACAGTGCTTGATAAGATCACTGAAAAAGAAATTCCAAAGGAACCAAAAAATCAAAATGTACAACAAAAGGAGCAACGTGTACCTCAAACTCCTTCAAGTGTTGTTAGAATATCTACCAGGTTAAGTAGACCCCCTGAACGATACTCTCCTTCATTGTATTATTTATTGTTGACTGATTATGGTGAACCAGAATTTTATGAAGAAGCAATGTATGTAGACACCAAAAAGAAGTGGGATCAAGGTATGAAAGGGGAAATGGATTCCATGGTAAATAACTAGACTTGGGATTTGGTTCAGTTTCCTGCGGGAAAAAGAGCATTGTAGAATAAATGGGTTTACAAGTTGAAGGAAGAAGATGGAGGAAAAAAGTGGTACAAGGCTAGACTTGTTGTAAAGGGGTTTGCAAAAAAAAAAGGTATAGATTTTGATGAAATATTTTCTCCTGTTGTTAAAATGACTTCAATTAGGACTATTTTAAGTCTTGTGGCAGTATAAGATTTGCATCTTGAACAGTTAGATGTAAGAACAACTTTTCTCCATGGGGATTTGGAGGAAGACATTTATATGCAGTAGCCACATGGGTATGAGCTCAAAGGGAAGGATACTTTGGTATGGAGGTTGAAGAAGAGATTGTATGGCCTAAAACAAGTTCCAAAACAATGGTATTTGAAGTTTGACAGGTTTATGACAGAATGCACAGTTATAATAGATGTCATTTTGATTACTGTGTTTATTTTAAAAGGCTAGAAAATGGAAGCTATATTATCTTGCTATTGTATGTAGATGACATGATTTTTGCAGGGCCTAATATGAAGGATATAAATGTGCTCAAGAAGAAATTATCTAATTCATTTGCGATGAAGGATTTGGGTGCTGCAAAGATAATCCTTGGGATGCGAATAACAAAAGACAGGAAAAATCGCAAATTGACATTGTCTCAGGGTGAGTACATAGAGAAGGTGTTGGAGAGGTTTAGAATGCATAATGAAAAACCAGTTAGTACACCTTTGGCCAACCATTTCAAATTAACTAAGGAAATGTGTCCCAAGACACATGAGGAGATAGAATACATGTCCAGGGTCCCTTATTCATCATCAGTTGGAAGCTTGATGTATGTGATGGTTTGCACAAGACCATATATTGCACATGCAGTGGGAGTTGTGAGAAGGTATATGAACAATCTGATAAAGAACATTGGGAGGCAACAAAGTGGATTTTCAGGTATTTGAGAGGTACTGCTACTCATGCATTATGTTTTGGAGGTTTAGACACTATTCTACAAGGATATGTTGATTCAGATATGACAGGTGATAAAGATAGTAGGAGGAGCACTACAGGGTATGTTTTTAATATAGGTGGAACATTAGTAAGTTGTATTTCGAAACTGCAAAATTTTGTTTCACTTTCAACAACAGAGGCAGAGTGTGTTGCTGCTACATAGGCTAGTAAAGATATGATTTGGTTACAAAGTTTTATGGAGGAATTGGGAAAGGAGAAGGAGAATAACAGGTTGTACTGTGATAGTGAGACTTCCATTCATCTTGCAAAGAACTCAACCTTCCATTCAAATACTAAGCATATACATCTCATGTACCATTTCATATGATCCATCTTGGAAGATGGACATTTGAAGTTAGAAAAGATACACACTAGCCAGAATCCTACAAACATGTTAACAAAGGGAGTAACCAGGGAGAAACTGAGTTCCTGCTCAGTTTCAGTTGGTTTTCAAGCATGAAGATGAAGATGATAAATTTTCCAGGTCCAAGAAGGATCATAGTCCAGCATATACAACAACGATGGAGTTGTTGAGATCAGTCTCCAAGTGGGAGGTTGTTGGTTGTGGAGCCTAATTATCTTCCTGATTCAGAGGTCTTTGTTTTTAGCGATGTTTATATCCCATGAAGACTTTACACCCTGGAATAATGTACACTCCTCCATGCGGGGGAGTGCAGGGGGGTTACCCCCCTGCGGAGTACGAGGGAAAGCGGGCCCCCAACAGGGGTTCAGGGGTGAAGCCTCCGAAGGAAAAATTGCCTTGTAAATGTATATTGTAATTTCATTGTAAATCTAGACCTTTCATTATAAGGTCACAGATATGAAGGTAGAAGTTATGTTAGGGTTTTTCTTCCCTAGAAGGAAACCCTCGTTTATGAGGGAAATGTATTGCGACTATGGATTATGGTGAATATTGTATTCTGAGAGAGGAGACTGTGAGAGAAAGAAGGGGAAGTTACAACAGGTGTGTTGTAGGTTGTAACCCTTCATTTTGCTGGATAATAATAAAGGAAGGACTTGGTAATTTCTCTGGTGGACTTTGTCCACACTGGGTGAACCACATATATCCGTGTCTCTATTGTATTGTGTATCTTATGTGTTTTATTTCTGCATTTGTTTTTCTAACACATATCTTTTTGTAACAATTTAAAAGTATGTTATGATTTGCATAGTTTAATTCTAAATTTGTTATAAAATCTTATCATGATTTAATTTTACATTTAATGTTATCATTTTATAGATTTTATTTGTATTTTTCATTTCTTAACCATCTAATTTTAATTTAATAATTTAATTTTGATTTTGATTTATTACATGAGTGTAAATTTATTTTAACTTTAAGTTTAAAGATAAATTAAATCTTTTTATGTGAAATTTTTTTAATCATTTAAAATGAATTTAAACTAATTGTAATCTCACTCAACTTCATAAAACATAGAACTTATAACTTATGCATATATAGATATATTAAAAATACATTTTTTTTATTTTATTATTGTGAGGATATTTATATTTGGATTATAACTATATTTTCATATCAATATCACATATATAATAGTTTGTGTAAATTTAATTGCTCCTTTAATCTCTCTTCATAATAGTTTTTATATTATATAAAATTTCGTTTAAAATAAATTTTTTTTTTTATTATGAGGATATTTATATTTGGATTATAACCATATTTTCATATCAATATCACATATATAATAGTCTGTGTAAATTTAATCGCTCTTTTAATCTCTCTTCATAATAGTTTTTATATTATATAAAATTTCTCTCTTCATAATAGTTTTTATATTATATAAAATTTCGTTTAAAATAAATTTTTTTTTTTATTATGAGGATATTTATATTTGGATTATAACCATATTTTCATATCAATATCACATATATAATAGTCTGTGTAAATTTAATCGCTCTTTTAATCTCTCTTCATAATAGTTTTTATATTATATAAAATTTCGTTTAATATCACATATATAATAGTTTGTGTAAATTTAATTGCTCCTTTAATCTCTCTTCATAATAGTTTTTATATTATATAAAATTTCGTTTAAAATAAATTTTTTTTTTTATTATGAGGATATTTATATTTGGATTATAACCATATTTTCATATCAATATCACATATATAATAGTCTGTGTAAATTTAATCGCTCTTTTAATCTCTCTTCATAATAGTTTTTATATTATATAAAATTTCGTTTAATATCACATATATAATAGTTTGTGTAAATTTAATTGCTCCTTTAATCTCTCTTCATAATAGTTTTTATATTATATAAAATTTCGTTTAAAATACATTTTATTATTATGAGGAGGATATTTATATTTGGATTATAACTATATTTTCATATCAATATCACATATATATATTTTCATATCAATATCACATATATAATAGTATAATAGTCTGTGTAAATTTAATCGCTCTTTTAATCTCTCTTCATAATAATTTTTATATTATATAAAATTTCGTATATATATATATATATATATATATATATA
>ML778999.1:375549-406541 GCA_009831015.1 Picea engelmannii | reverse complement strand
ATAGTTGGGTTAAGATATAGTGTTATTAATATTATTGGTTATAAGTATTATATTTTTTTAAACCAAAATATAATCAAATAAGTTACTAGATTGTAATATATTTTTATTTGTATTTATATTTGATTAACATATAATGTTGTTATTATTATTATTATTATTTGTTACAAATTTACAAGTATTTTATACATATTTTAAAAAGTTGATTTCCATTTGAGAACATCTCTACTATATTGAATTATACAAGCATCTATATAATAATAATAATTTATTTTTAAGGTCACGGCCAAGCCACACCAAATTGGTGTATGAGACCCCCTTGTTTGTGGGACAAGGGACCCCCCTCCGCCCAGCGATTTGATTGGTAAAGTCTACGGAGGTATACATACCCTACCCCCCTCTGGATTTGAACTTGTGACCTCTTAAGAAAAAACACATGTTCTTAACCATTAGGCCCACTCAGACTGTATTGGAAAAGGAATTTTTTAACAAATATTTGTTAATTGAAATCATCAATAAATATTTAAAAACATAATTCATTGTACAACTCCAATTTTACAATTTAAGCTTTTTCAATATTTACTTTAAAAATTTTCATATATTATTTTTTATCTTTTGCATTTCAATTTCCACACTATTAGTCAAAGTAGATTGAAAAAACAAATACTAAATTAGTGACCTAAGCCTATTATCTACCCTCCCTCCCTCCATTATCCTTACATTTGTATTCAAACAAGAGGTGAACCTTTTATATTCTCAACTATCCACTTTAATCCTATGATTGATGTTGGTTTTCACCCGAGGGAACAATATCAGAAGATTGAAATACAACTTCTAAATCCTATGATTGATGTTGGTTTTCACCTTAGGGGTAAAGATGGAACAGATTTAAATACAACTTCTAAATACATTAGGAAAAGATTAAACCCACATTTGGAAAATAAATTATACCTTAAAAACCATAGCTTGTTTTGCTCCCATATATTACAATTTTTTTTGCAATTCTCATTATTTATATAATAACCATAGCTTGTTTTGCTCCCATATATTACAATTTTTTTTGCAATTCTCATTATTTGTATAATAAAGTCTTAAGAATTCAAATTTATCTTATAAATAATTTATAAGATTAAACCCACATTTGGAAAATAAATTATACCTTAAAAACCATAGCTTGTTTTGCTCCCATATATTACAATTTTTTTTGCAATTCTCATTATTTATATAATAACCATAGCTTGTTTTGCTCCCATATATTACAATTTTTTTTGCAATTCTCATTATTTGTATAATAAAGTCTTAAGAATTCAAATTTATCTTATAAATAATTTATTTATTTAATCCTTGTGGATCTTATAAATAATTTATTTATTTAATCCTTGTGGATCTTATTGGGTGCAGTGGCTTTATAACGAAGGTGCTCGAAAACTAGTTGTAATGAATTTGATCTAGGTTATGGTCCTGGTGTACTTGGATATATTAAGCCACCAAAAGAACTACAAGATGAATATGGGTGCTTGATATCTTACAATAATATGGTCAACCTTCACAAAAATCATTTGATCAACTTAATGAAGGAATTACGTTTGGAGTTACCAAGTGCAGAATGGGTACTATTTGACTGACACATTGTAATTGAAAATGATATTCACCATTCTACACACTACGGTATGAGTCGAGTTGCAAATTACCTTTTTTTCCATTCCTCTCTTGTCTAGTTTAGTTTTTTTTGTGATTATGAAATTTATAATTCATTTTTCAAGAATGAAAGTGCAATATTCATGATACAATATATTATGCAGAATAGAAAATATCTAGCAAGAGATGACAGAACAATAATGATGTATCCATAAAAGTATCAAAAGAACATCAAATTAACACCAGAATAATCACGAGGAAGAGAAACTTTATTATGATAGAAATGTTCATTTCCCTCTTCTAAGGGGAAACCTCTAGAAGAGCATATCTCTATTACAATAATCTTCAAGACAAAATCTCTCATACCCTCGATTCTTATTTATACTAAATCTATCTACCCTAAGAACAATCTAGAGGAATATCTTCTAGAAGCGAAAGCTTCTATTAGGTCTTCTTACATTTGACTTATTCTTCCTTATTTCTAGGCCTTATTAATATTTTCCTTTATTACATGGAAAATATATTATTCTATCTACATGAGGAGTTAGGGAGGTTAGGTACCTAACATGCCCTCCCCCATAAAAAAAAGTCTTGTCCTCAAGGCTTGAGATGAGGAAAGTGCTACAAAATGTTAGTTGGTTCCCAGGTGGCATCTGCTGGAGTTGTATCTTTCCACTGTACTAACACTTCCTTGATGGCGCGGTGACAGAGAAAACGCTCAGGCTGATCCAAAAATGCTTGGGGCTGCAACCAGATGGAACCTTCTTCATCCAACTCAAGAAGACTGGTTTGAGTTAGGAACTTAGTTCCAATCACCTTATTTAGTCACGAGACATGAAAAACATGATGGATCTTAGGATGACTTGGCAAAGCTAACTGGTAGGCGACCTGTCCCATGCGTTTGACAACTGTATATGGACCATAAAATTTAGGTGCAATTTTTGGCAATGGTCAACCTTGAGTGAAGTTTTTTTATAAGGTTGTTGTTAGCATATTTATTTTTGAGTAAAGTTGGGAGTTTGTTCAGAGTTTGTAAAGTCATACCTTGGTTTTGGGAAGACTAAGGCATTCCTAACTAAGTCATAGTGAGTGTGGTATGTTCATGAATTCATTGATCGAATAAAGGCTAATATGCATGTCAATAGAGAGTTAAGTCATAAGTTTGAGTTAAAGGGTGTATTGTCTTTTTCATAAAACACCATCATAAAAAGAAAAGAGTCGAGAGTGTAAAACTCCATCATGTTCAATTTGTAATGGTTCATTTTTTCCGAAGTCTAGAATCATATAACAAAAGTGGGAAACTATGTGCTAAGGTCATGTCATAGGTTAGAGTTAATGTAGTGTCAAAGAGTATTATGCATCAACTCTCATGAGGTCAGAGAAGGGACAATCATGACACTCCATGTCATTTGTATCGCTGCAAGCTTCAAACATGTACGCACTACACAAGTTCGATGCACAAATTCCTTAATTTTTCTTGAAACATCTTGTCACCTTGGATAAGCACTTCCCATTTCAAATTTCACTCCTTATCCATTCAGGCATGTATATTGGCCACATTTTTGTCTTTCTGCATTGCCTTCACGACCCGTGCATAATCCATAGCCTCTCGAGCAAGCTCCAAGAATCCTCTGCTACTCAAATTCTATTGTTCGCTACGCAACTCCTGTACAGGCTCTCTCACTCCGCAACCTCTATGTAGCATCCCTTTGCTATGAAAATTCTGTTGCACGTGTTGCAGAACAGGGAAAGGGAAGCTCAATATCCTTACCCAGGAAGAAGAGTTCAGATGTACAGGGTCATCACAAGTTTTGTTTGTTTTATGGAAATCTTGGCCACTGTGAAAAAGTGCAAAGTGGAATTGTGATAAAAGGAGTGAGGGTTTTTGTCAAGTGAAATATTTGTTGTATCATTTTACATCCTTTGTACCCCTAATTTACAGAACAATGACAAGCAAAAAAACATCATCTAAACTATCTTTGCAGTTTTTGCTAAGAATTTTTATATACATCACTTGCGTAGCAAATTTTCTACGCAAGTACTATAAGTACATAGAGATCGAAAGGATAGCATGAGGTGAATGGAAAATGAGTTTTGAGGAAAAAACAGGTCCTCCAGTCATTTGCTGCCACTTGGATCTACACAAATTACAACAAAATGGAGTTTTCTACGCAAGTTCGCTACGAAATTGTTGTAGTTTGTAGTTACACAACATGCACGCTACACAAATGACAGTTTTGCATTCAACTTCAAGATCACTTCCTGAGCAACTGAAGAGGATTTTGGAAAAACACAGAGAGGTTTTTGTTGATAATGATCTTAATAACAAAAAAATCTCTCACATTTTACACAAGTGTCATAGTTTGAGACATTCAAATGAATCTTTATGGTCCATTTTTCTAGATTTTAGTATTTAATGTTTTCCTGTTTTAGTCATCATCTTTGGGCACAGATTCCGAGGAGCTGGAGAAGGATTTTTGAAAACCAAAAGAGGTTTTTTTCAAGCACGGTCCCAATAAAAAAAATATTTTATTTTTTACACAACTATTATTATTTGGAAGATACGAAATGATCTTTGAGGCCTATTTTCCAGAATTTCACCAAGCCGGATTTGCTGACAAAGTTCTAGAATGTTTGAAATTTGACTTGATGGTCCTCCAAATCAGAAAGGTGGATCCAAAATTAATATGGATATTGAATTTTGGATACTCTCCTATCAGATCCCATGATTTTCTCTTGAGTTGGCACATTTTAAGTTGGTAAAAAATCAAACCCTGGATAGTAGGATATGAGTAGAATTTTGGCAAATATTATTTCCTAAGCTATTGTAACAACTCTCTGTTTTTTGCGAAGATGGATTTCGACCTCCTTAGTCTATAATATGATATTTATCTATATATTTGATCACTTTGAATGTGAAAAGAGAGGGGCGAGTGGGTAGTAGTATAGACATTTTGATCTTCAATGTAATTTTCTGAATCTAATAGAAATACAAATGCAGAAGTCCTGAACTCCTTATGAAAAATATTCTAGTGGTGGTGATATAAAGATTGTACTCTTGTCTTTGTATGTACTTCTTGTGTCCTCACTTCATCTTCACTTTTCTTTTGTTTAAATTAGATAATTAAAGGTATAGAATTCATCTAATGGTGCTCTAGACTTAAGTGATTTAAACTTTGTTAATCTTCTTAACTAGGTCAGAATTCATCTTTCATGGTGCTTTGATTTTGTTGTGTGTTTATTTTCTTCTTCCACCATACATAATCAAACTCAAAACTGAAAGTTCATCACCTTATTTAGCCTTTGTTCCTCTGGGAAGTTCTACCTACCAGTCATTGTTTTCTTTTGTTTCCAGGGGTTGAATCCATAGCCCAAGAAATACTACACCTCCTTGCTAGAAAACGGTGAAAAAACTACCTCAATCATATAAACCTAGCCATCAATTAAAAAACAATCTATCTACTAGAGATCAAGTATTACAGAGATCCCTCTCTAGATTGGAAGGGATAACTTCCAGTCTTAAAGTTGGTTTGTAGGTTACCTTTGTAGATTGTTTCTTCAAACCAATAATTTACTCAGTGTTAACATTTGCAATCAAATAAACACATGGTCCCCTTCAACAAATTGACATTCAGAGACCTTGATTAGCTTGTTTCTTCATGCGATTCTGAGCTATAACCAAATTCTCTTTGAGGGAACGAACAATAGCTTTTCGAACTGTAAGAGTGTGGTCAACCTCCTGAACCTTAGAGACTCCTAGCATGTATAAGAAAACTGAGGGTGGATTTTTTCCATATATGGATTCAAAAGGAGTCATGCGAGTAGCTATATGGTAATATGTGTTGTACCACCATTCATCTAGTGGAAACCATTACACCCATTGAGTTTTCCTTTCAGATGAAAAACACCACAAATAAATTTCCAAACACTTGTTGACCACTTTAGTTTGGCCATAATTCTGAGGATGATAGGTTTTGCTGAGCTGCAATTGGGTTCCCTGGAGCCTAAATAATTCTTTGTAGAAATTGGTAGTGAAAGTGGGATCTCTGTCAGAGACAATAGAGTGAGGCATGCCATGAAACTTGAAAATGTTATCTATGAAAAGTTGAGCCACTGTAGTTGCTGTAAATGGGTGTTGAAGAGCACATAAATGAGCATATTTGGAAAGACGATCAACTACCACCATGATGACTGACTTATTACCCGATTTAGGTAATCCAACAATGAAATCCATAGAGATATCCCTCCAAATAGAGAGAATTAGGAGTGGTTGTAGCATGCCTAGATCTTTGACTATTTTTCCTTTATTGTGTTGAAAAATATCACATTCTTCCACGAAGGTGCGAACATCCTGTTTCATTCCCTCTCAGAAAAAGGATCATTTGAATCGGTCATAGTTTTTGGTAAACCTTGAGTGCCTAGCTGCGGGTGAAGCATGTAGCTCAAAAAGCATCGTGGATTTAATTTGTGAATGCTTACTTAAATATGGACGGCCTTTGTAGCACAAGTCATCATTGTTCCAAGAGCACCTGGGGAAGACGAGATAATTTTCTTGCAATTGGTGGATCAAATGTGAACTTTTGGGATCTTGCATCCATTCTTGGTGAACAGATTAGAACCAATCAGGTACAACGAAAGAGAGGGGAAAAAGGGACCCTTCATATTCATACTTTCAGGAAAGAGCATCGACAACCACATTTTATTTTCCTTTATTGTAAATGATCTCATAATCATATCCAAGGATATTAGTCACCCATTTTGTTGCTTTGGGGATGAAAGACATTGCTCCAAAAAATACTTAAGGATCTGATGATCTGTTTTAATTTGGAAGTGTTTCCCCAACAGATAAGGGTGCCACAAATCCACTGCATGCAAGATAGCCAACATTTCCTTTTCATAAATGGATTGGCCCAAATGGAGCTCTGAAAGTTATTTGCTGGTAAAGGCCAAAGACCAACCATCTTGCATAAGGAATGCACCAATTCCTCTCCCTGAGGCATCACATTCTAAGAAAAAGGTATTTGTGAAGTCGGGACGGGACAAGACAGTAGTGGTGCACGTAGCCTCCTTTAATTCTTGGAAGGACTGATCAACTGTTGGAGTCCAAGTGACAACATTCTTTTTAAGGAGAGTCATGAGAGGTGCTGAAAATTTTCAATAATTCTTGACAAACTTGCGATAATAACCTATTAAACCCAAAAAACCACGCAAGATTTTGAGATTCTTAGGCTGAGGCCAATCCCACATTTCTTCAATTTTCTTTGGATCTACTCTGACACCATCTTTACCAACAATATGACCCAAATAATCCACTTCCGAGGCTCCAAAAGCACATTTAGATTGTTTGAGGAAAATTTGGTGCTGAGAGAGTAGATAAAGAACTTTATCCACATGAGCAAGATGGGCGGTATCATCAAAGAAAGCTAATACAAAATGATCGAGAAAAGGATAGAAGACATGATTTATGAGGATTTGGAAGGTGGATGGAGCATTACATAAGCCAAAGGGCATGACCAAGAACTCATAGTGGCCCTCATGAGTTTGGAAGGAAGTCTTAGGAATGTCAGCCTCTTTCATACTTATCTGGTTATAGCGAGAATTAAGATCAAGTTTAGTAAAATACTGAGCACCACTTAATTCATCCAAGAGATCATCAATGATAGGAATGGGAAACTTGTCTTTGATGTTTAGTTTTTTGAGGGTGTGAAAGTCAGGACACATGTGCCAATATCCTTCTTTCTTAAGGACCATGACCACGAGAGAATAATAGGGGCTAGTACTAGGACGTATAACACCTGTGGCAAGAAATTCTTGGACAATTTTCTCAATTTCATTTTCCTGTGAAAAGGGATGGCGGTAGGGACGAACATTGGGAGGAAGGTTGACATGGATGAGAGGAATGGAATAATCATGAACACCATGAGAAGGGGGAATTCCTTGGGGAGTAGAAAAAATAGATTAATGTTTGGAGAGGATGACTTGGAGGTTGGGATGCACAGATGGTATCTCAGTGGAGTGAATGGAGTTGTGAAATAATGCCAAAATTCCCTTTTTTGAGGAGATTTTCCATGCGATGGGAACTAATGATCTCATGGGAACTGACTGAGATGCCTTGGAACTTATATTGTTGGCCCTCCTAGGTGAATTGGATGGTTATTTCCTTAAAATCCATGAGGATGGGACCTAGAGTCCTCAACCATTCAACACATATCACATTGTCACAACCACCCATGTCGATAGAAAACATATGATATTTCATGTTGTACTGGCCAATTTGGAGATGCACATTTTCACAATGCCCCCCCACATTTCATTAAGCCTCCATTGGCAATCATGATTTGAAAGTTACTGACGACACAAATATAGCAATTAGTTTCTTGGGCAATGCAACGATGAATAAAATTATGGGTGTTTCCACTGTCAATGAGGATGATGAATTTCCAATGCTTAATGTAGCCAATTAACTTGAGGGTTTGGGGATCCGAGAAACCAGTGAGAGCATTCAGGGAAATGACTAGTTAAACTTCTGGAGGGTCTGTTGGTGGGGCTAGATGAGTTGGGTCAGGGGACTCAACCACAGGAGGAGCCTCAACCTCTTCTTCAGAGACATATTCAGATATGGCCATAAAGAGATTTTGTTCCTTACACTTGTGCCCAGGGAAATATTTGTCATCGTAGTTATAACAAAGGCCCTTGAGCAAGGATGATTTTAAGGATGGAAATTTATTTTAAAATGTAGAAACCTTGGCGAATATTACTAATCCTTCATATGCCAACTATAAATGATTGGCGATATTTTTGTAAAAATATTCAAATTTCTAAGGATTTTATATAGTTTTTATGAAATTTTGGCAATTTTTAAGGTAAAATAATTTTATCCTATAGAATTTGGGCAAATCATTTTTAAAATAGCGAATCTCATTTTTGGAAAAACCATGGAAAATTAGCCCATGAGCTAAATTTAGCCCCTAAAATCATCCCTACCCTTGAGTTGGCATTCAACCATTTTGGACCTAGTCAATTTCCGGATCTTCAGTGGAGCTGAAGGAGGGGTGGGAGTGAGAGGTTTAGGGTGGGGAATACAAGATAGTTTTTTGGTTTGAGTAGAGACAACTTGTTGTGCTTCCTTATCTCTTTTAGTAGCTTCCTCCAAACTCCGGGGGTGATCCATGAGGATGTGGGTACGAATCTCATCCTTGAGTCCATTGATAAATCATTCTCGGAAAACAACATCAGACATGCCCTCTGTGCGGAAATCCAAGCGCTCAAAAGAGACGATAAAGTATTCCACTATGCCATATTGTTTAAACTTGGTCAAGCGACCTAAATGGTGGGTTTCAGTTTCGAAGCGTTCATAAATATCTTCAAGAAAGTATGTCAAAGCCACATACCCTTGGGGGGTATTTTTTCGCCATTTCCACCATTGCCAACGTTCCTGATCTAGATGGAGAAAACCATACCAGAGTTTGGCTAACTCATCAGTAATGTCATACAAAGAGAAATATTGTTCCATTTGGGTGAACCAACCAGTGGGATCCGAGCCATCAAATTTGTTCACATCCAATAGAGGAAGGCATAGTTCCCGTTGAAAGGGAGGGGAGTGAAAATTATGGGAATGGGCGTATGTCTCACCTTCAGGGTGCAAAGGTTGGTCAAATGAGTTAAGGTCTATAGGAATATTCAATTTATTACAGATATTGGTAGCAAAGGATTCAAGTTGGGTAAAAATGTTATGTTGTAAGTTTCCCATTTGGGAACTATGTTTATGCACTTCTGTTGGGTCTCTTCAAAATTAGAGGACAAAGTATTGAAATGAGATGAGAAGGTATTGATGTGGGCTTCCAAGTCTTGGCTACGGGTTTTGGTCATGATGAACAGAGTGGGTGGGAACACTTAGAAAAATGAGTTATGGTGAAGGGTATCACAATGATTGGGGCAAAGAGGGGAATTGAATGGGGTAGGTTCCAAATAAGGGGAGTTGGAAGGGAGTGGGACCTCAGGGGGGAAAATGGAAAATTGATAGGTGTTACTGCGACCAGAATGAGAAAAGGAGTCTAATGGGGTAGGTCTAAAATAAGGGTACTGGGAGGTTCGAGGCTTTTTTTTTACTCCGACAGAGTTATACTCCAAACTAAATAATACTGCAGAGGTGAAATGTTGGAATTCTTAGCAGGAAAAAATATGTAGTAATTTTGCAACCCCAATGCAGACGGAAAGGTTGCACTGCAATATATATTGCTTGTTATTTTTTTTGTTCTGTTCCCAAGGGTTAGGGTTTGCATGGAATCTACAGTCAAGGGTTTTCCCTATGCTATATCTCTTTGATATACGTGCAGGGTCCAATAGTAGTACTTGGCCCAATATATCAGGGCACCAACTAAGGCGGCTAGACCGTATCCTTATCCATACTACCCGACTACCCAGGTACTTGAGAGTCACTTCCCGAGTGTTGTTCTTGGTGACACTATAACAGTCCAGCGACCAATCAATTTATTTACGGAGGGCTTCAGGATGCCTAGGTCAATCCGTATACAGGTGTCATCTAGTGTGCTACCACTCGAAGGGGTACTAACAGGGGTTACAAGGGTGGCCAATAGATGTGCGCTTATGTAACACTTGTATTTCCTGCATGTATTACTCCCCCACCATGGGTTTATGCACATAACAATAAATATCCATAGCTTAAAGATGTCAGAATACGTCTCTACATTGAAAAAAAATTACCCACAGTTTCGGCCAAGAAAAGTGCTCTAATACCACTTGAAATATTCCTGATACAATATATTATGAAGAATAGAAAATATCTAGCAAGGAATGACAGAATAATAATGATGTATCCATAAAAGTATCAAAAGAACATCAGATTAACACCAGAATAATCACCAGGAAGAGAAACTTTATTAAGATAACAATGCTCACTTTCCTCTTCGAGGGGGAAATCTTCTGTAGAGCAGAGCTCTATTACAATAATATCCAAGACAAAACTTCTCATACCCTCGACTCTTATTTGTACTAAATCTATCTACCCTAATAAAAATATAGAGGAATATCTTCTAGAAGCGAAAGCTTCTATTAGGTCTTCTTACCTTTGACTTATTATTCCTTATTTCTAGGCCTTATTAATATTGGTCTTTATTACATGGAAAATTTATTATTCTACCTACATGAGGAGTTAGAGAGGTTAGGTGCCTAACAAATAGTGTAAATAAAACTTGATAATAGAGGAAAATGGATAGATAAGGATTGTGTTTTCTTAAAAAACAGTTAAGGAGTATAATGAGGGCATGTATTGTTAAATTAGGTTTTATTTTGCTTAACTTTGTGGTAGAACTTCAGTTTTTGATGTACTTTGTTTAGAAAGAGAATACCTCTTTGTTGGGTCCCCTTTTATTTCCACGCTTTCCATGGATAACATATTAAAACAAATGTAAGTTTCATGGATTTATCTTGGGTGGTTGGGTAGCATGATTGTTATCCTCTCCACCCATGTTCAGTTCCCACACAATGACATGTAGGCTTTATATTTTGATTTGGATATACTTTTGGGCCATAGGGCTCACATGTGGGCCTTATATTAGGCAAAGCCAAAATTGTCTCATCTAAAAACAATTATTCAATAAAAATAGGTATAAACTTGTATACATAATATTAGTCAATACAATTAGGTATAAACTTGTATACATAATATTAGTCAATAAAAATAGGTATAATCTTACATAATTACCTGTTCATTTCATGCACATAGAAATGTATACTTGTTAAGAAGAAGAGTTTCATAAGAAAAAGGTATTGAAGGGATGAATCTTCATAAAACACTATCCCCCACCTAAGAAGTAAACTATGCTAATAACATAGACTCTATACAATGTTGGAAGAAATGAGTGATGTCATACTTGCACACCTCAAGTGTATCCTCTACTGTGAAATTGAGTTAAAAACAATTCATAGCTTCGAACTAGCTAGATTTTAGGGTTGAAAGGTGGGGCTAAAATGCAAGGAGGTTCAAATTACTCCCACTGGGGTTTATTGCAGATTAGTTAGAGCCCACAAAAAAATGATCAAGTCCCAAATAATAACTGCCTAGCATTGGACCCTCTAAAGGGTGTGTATGCAAAATTTTCCAAGTATATAATGTTAAGAAACATAGTATAATGAGTCAAGTTCAAGATAACGCTGAATCCCTCAACCTCCAAACAAACACCCAGAGAGAGGGTCCACAACCAAGAAGAGTTTTCCACCAAAAATAATATGAACCACTAGGTTGTTGAGCATCACAAAGCTGAGTCATGAATCACCACCAAAATGAGCTACCAACATTGAAACTCAAAGTCGAGGACAAAAGGAAATAAACCCCAAACATTGCTACCATTGGAGAAACCTCACACCAGCACCCATAACACCCAAGACAACATAAAAAAACCCATCCTTTTCCATCGATGAACCTTCGGGTTCCATATGATAGTGTCCAAGTTGGACAGACTAAACAAATCATTGTATGTAGGGGTAGTGGGAACTTGTCACTAACACCTACAAAGGAAAAACAATGGTATTCATAACAATGAAACAAGGGGTTGCAAGAAAGTCTAATGGCTAAATATAGAACGGATCTAGGGTAAAACCCTAGTTTCCCCTACATCCTTCTCAAGTCCAACCAATATATCATTAACATTATCATTTGTTGCATTATACATTAATATGCATTCTTAAATATAAATATGATTATATTAATACATTAGTGTTACAATACTAATGTATTAAAGTATCATGGCTAATGTCAATAATGGCAGTGATACATTTTTAATGTATCATCAATATCAAAGTAAAATTTCTAATATTTAATTTTAAATATAAATATCAAATATAAGTTTCAATTTCTTAAATTTTCTCTTTGTTCTTGTTAAATCACACAAACATATATCTGCATTGTTATAACAAAAACTAGCATCCAAAGTATAAAAATCCCAACCACCAAGGTGAAATAATTTTGTTACTCAGGAAGGTTGCCCACTGTCACCTTAGTTTCTCTTCTCCACACTTCAAGTTGGCTATTATCCAAAACAAGGGGGGTCCCTAAGGTAGGACTATTAAGGATATGGAGTGGAGGAGCGGAGGATTTAGGTGAATTTTGAAGAGTAGGGCTTAACAAAACAAAGGGTTGTAGTAAAGTATATGGAAATGGAAATGGGGAAAGGAATATGGAAAAGAAAGAAATGGGAATGAGGAGGAAAGGAAATTAAATAATCGTGAAAGGGAACCTATTCCTATCATTCTATTAGGCTATTGGAGTCATGGAATATTGCATAATGGAAATAACTATTTACTACATTTACAACTACTTCATGGAAAAAAATTATAATGGAGGAAAAAATTATTTGCCAATTCAACCTTAATGGATGAAAGAACTAGTTTGATGCATTCATGATTTTTATTAGATACTCAAGGAAGAAAGGAATAATTTGTCACATTCAACCTTAGAGTGTTTGATGGAGTTATTATGGAGACTAGTCTTGGAGAGCTGGAGGTGCCACTCATCAATGTTAATATGGAGGTGTTGGTTTATTTGGTTTAATTATTACTCAAATCAACAACTTCTTTGTTAGATGAAGGATAATAGTGCAAAAATAAAACAACAACGAAGTCAAGAGGGAAAGGATGCTCACATTGATTTACTCCTAAATGAGTAGTGTTTTCATTAATAGACCTTCACATTGTCATGTGTTGGCAACAGGCCGAAGTGGGGAAGAAAGTGTGCACAAAGAAGAATGACAGTTGGAAGAGAAAACGTGGGAAATAAAGCATGCAGGAGGAAAACGAGAACTGGAAAGAAGCACAGCACGCGCGCATGCAAGGAGGCGGCAACTGGAAGGAAGAAAATGCATGCATGTAGAGAAGGAAGACCTAACGAAAGTAGTTGTTAGGGTTTTTGTAAGATTTTTGTGTAAATGGCTAAAGAGCCTGATAGATATAAATATATATGCACAGGTATCATAGAGGAGTTCAGTGGAGAATTCGAGAAAGTTCGGTTCGCTACCTATGTGGAGGCCGACTATCTTCATGTAATTTTTTGATGAGAGAGTTGTTTTTGTAAGCAATTGAGTTGAGCGGAAGAAGAAAGGTAGATCTTGAGGATTATATCGCAGGTTGTGGATCCTGGTGCGATCTAGTTCACCTCACAAAGATCCTACCCATCTGAGAAGAATTGTAAGTGCGAGGTGCGAGAATTATAGAACTGCCATAATAAGAAAGCCAAGAGCCAAAACTTTGTGGATGTAGCCCAGGAGGGGGTGAACCACGGTAATACCTATGTAATGTGATGAATGCATGCATGTCTTTTTCATACCTTTATTAGTTAGATGCTGTCTGAAATGAATGAATGAATGAGTTATTATATTGCTGAGTAATTGTTGTTGAGTTATCAAGAATAGAGACCACGAAGTTAAAGTAGCAAACAAATTAATACTAGGCTGTAATATAAATCGAAATTAATGGCTCAGAATGCAGATCCTCTATCTCATACTCAATTCTAAGCTTTAAACACTTGAGTATTATAGCCACCCATTTAAAGATATATTGGGTGAGACTGCACAGTGCATTCTGTGTGCTGCGTTGCCTTCTGGTTTACCAGAAGGGTTGATAGTTTTAGGCTTTGTTGGTACCCTTATAGATATGAACCTCGGGTCTATGATGCAGGTAGTAGAGAGAAGCCGTTCAGCTAAGAAGCCAACAAATGGTTTTGTTGCCGTTGTGAGAACAACAACAGAGGACTGAGTAGATGAGATCGAATGCATAAGAACAGAATGAGAGAACCCAGAAGACTGCTAAGCCACTAGAAGGGAATGTTGAGACCGTGGAACCCCAAAAAAGTAGAAATTGAAGGCTGGTTGAGAACTAAAGAGCTAGAGATTGCCCAGAAGGATAATAAAAACCCTAGCCTCACACCTCACAAATATCTGGATAAATACGTGTTCACGGATTTACACGAAGTCTTTTTCTGTGATTTTCCCCACCTACTGCAAGAGTGGATACTGATGTTGAAAGATAACCATGTGACGAACGAGATCCAACAGCTAGATTGGACCCCAGTACAGATTTAGCAGTTACAATAGGTGAACAACAAATTCACTCGTGCAATCGACTTCTGGCTTGATAGTGTTGTGACAGGCTTCATCATAGAGTTTGCAGTTGACACAATGAAGTCATACATCATGACAGAGAAGGAATTTCTACACGGACGCCGCGGAAGGTACATTCGATCACTGTATACTTCTATTAAAATACTGCTCTATAACAAAGGTGTAATGACAATGGAAGCAGACAACTAGACTTCACTGTGTGCATGGGGGAAGGGGGGAAGCACTGACAAAGGAAGGATAAATGGCCGAAGTTGAGGATAAATACAAGAAGGAGGAGGAATTCTTGGACCCGATCTTGATGGATGACGACCAACTTAAGTGGATCCTGGTGTCACCAGGAATGATGCGTAGCAGAGTACCCTAATAATATAAGGTGAATACCAAGAAAAGAGCCGTAGCCACGAGGGAGGGCTTGGAAAGCGATGAAGAAGAGGTAGAGGATCTCCGGGCTGTGGAGGAGATTGAGGAAATCGTGCGTGCAACCTATGAGAGGAAAACAAGAGGCCTAAGAACAGGAGGAGAAGATAGCCATCCTTTCCATATTAATGTTAGTGTGGAACCCATAAACCCATGTGTGACCAATACACCAAAGAGAACACCATTGTTTAGACAACCGAAGTTCGAAGAAATTTCGACAGCAAGAAGTACATCTACCACAGGAGCAACAACTGGAGGAGCCGGTTCAGGCAGTACTAGTCAAGTATCTACACTGCGCGATGAAGGTAGCAATTCAGTATTTAGAATGGCAGGACATGAACCTACGTTCAGATTACCATAATTTCGAGGAGAATCAACAGAAGACCTCAAGAAGCATTTGTTTATTTATGCAAAGATCAGTGAGGCAAAACAGATAACTGATGAAGATACCAAACTTGCACAGCTAGCGATCACGCTGAGAGACCGCGCACTAGATTGGAGAGACCGCGCACTAGATTGGTACATGAGTCTAGACATGAACAGTGCCCCTAGGATGACAAGGACACTAGAAGACATTAAGAAGTTACCGATTAATGAGTTCCAGAAGCCGAGCTCAGAGGATCAGTACATGAACGAAATGATCGAGATCAGACAGAAACCAGGAGAGTCTGTATGGGAGATTGACCAGAGATTCAAGCGACTGAAGGGGAAGTTAAATACCTTATGACCAATATGCAACACCGACATTTGTTTGTCAATGCACTACTCCCACACCTAAAATATCCCTTACAACAACAGAAGTTTCAGACGCAGGTCGAGGATCTACAGGCAACCTTACAGCTGGAAGAGAACCAGTACCAGCAGACGGACCCAACTATTGAAGAATTGAAGGAGGATTTGAAGAACCTAACATTTCAGTTAAATCAGAACAATAACAAAGACAAACATGAAGTCGTTTGGTGCACAACATGCAACGGAAGGACACCACAAGAACAAATGTCCAACATTCGCGCAGTAAATGGAAACATGCATGCCAAATCCACTACCACAGGGAGGATTATGGTGCGAAATATGCAAGAAACCGGGTCATGACCCTTATCACTGCACGATGATGCAGAAGTACCAGACAGTTCCAAAGAATTCTTATTGCACCTTTTGTAAGTCAGTAGGCCACGACGACAAAGATTTCAGAACTATGGAGCTGATGCAGGAAATAACATCAGACGCATACAGGGTACAGGCCAAGATGATGACTGGGCAAGCAACGCCATAGTTCAATTAAGCCCCAACTCCATAAAACCTGGCACAACAACAGTACAACACTGCGCAACAACCATACAACAATTCACAGCCACAGTACAACTCGATGCAACCCCAGTATAATACCACGCAGTATAATCAGGCGCCACAATACAACGCGCCAAGAGGGGACCGAGCAAGCTATCGAGGAAGAGGACGAGCCAGAGGAGGTTTTAGACATGGTAGAGGACCAGTCACATGTCACAATTTTCAGCAACCGAGACATTATGCACGGAAATGCCCACTGCCGCTAGCAACCTGTATGTATTGTTGCGCATTAGATCATGAGACAGAGGAATGCCCGACACTATTAGTAAAGATCCAGGAAAAGAGGAACCAAAACAATCAGAATTTTCAATGGATTTCAGCTGAAGCATGGGAGGATGGATAGAACATCAATATAGTCACTCGAGGAAGAATGAAGACAGAGGATGAGACAGTCTAACAAGAACCCGCACATAACCAATGGATAAAGAAGATCACCGAACCAAGGAAGCAGTTTGACGCACCCAAGGAAAATGAGACTTTTAAGGAAGCCAAACAAGAATTTCAGGAGGTAGACACTGTGTCGACTTCCACTATGTGACCAGCCCATGAAACCCCAGAATACGAAATGATGCCATCATTGGATCATACCAAAGGAATGCCACCCAAGGGACAAGTAAGTACTATCCAATACTTTTTACAATCATGCATCAAAATGTTCAGTGATCCTTCATCTGTGAAAATATTGCAAAACATCCTAGAGAAATGTAGCAACGAGATGGAACAAAAGCTAGAACTGAAAATTGTCAATCATCTACACACACGAAGAAGAAGAAGTAGGGAATTTAGATTGAATGCTAACATTGGGGATTTCAATATGGGAGATATCATACTAGACCTAGGATCCAAAGTGAATGTGATCCCTAAGAAAACCTGACAATGCATGGGAGACCCAACATTGGGATATTCAAATGTCCAACTAAAACTAGAAAACCAACATAGGGTCCTACCAATCAGGAAACTGAAAGGAGTAACAATAGAACTTGATGGTGTGTGCACTAAAGCAGATTTTGAAGTCATCGAAATAGTAGATGGCACAACACTATACCTGACACTATTCGATCTGGACTGGGCATTCGACAACCAAACCATAATTAATTTGAAGACCAGGAAAATGACATTTGAATACGGAGATTACAGGGTCATAGCACCACTAGATCCATCAGAAGGGGAGAGGTTCGTAGAACCCACTTGCCTGGCCTTAGAGGAAATCAACCATTTGTATAGAACAACTGTGCACAAGGAGGATTATGTAAACCCAACTACAGACGTGGTACTCAGCTGGTGCAATATTACTCCATGCACAACAGATTCAGATACCGGGCTAGAAAATGGGTAGCAGAGACTACATGAAGTATCCACGAGAAGATGTGCAAGAATAGACCACGCAGTACAGTGGATACGCATAGAAATCGCAGAACCACCCAATTTCCACGGACTAAATGATTTGAAAACATTCTTAACACAATATGAAGATGAAGTACTAGAGAACTAGAGGATACTCGCATTGGATCTGTCACTCAAGGCCACACCTGTGAGATGGTGGGGTGCACACAAGGAGATTATCACAAAATGGTACCAATGTAAGAGGTTACTACGCATAAGGTTTGGTGCAGAACAGAAAAAACAACAAACAACAGAGATATGAAGGACTAGGGACACCAACGAAACACTTGGAGGAATGCGAAACGTTGTGGAAGATGATCCCTCCATAGGAATGGCCTCACCACTTCATTCACACATTAGAAGGCATACTAGCAAACTGGTATACAGATCAGGAACTGCGTAAAGGAACTACAAAATGGACGACATTGCAACAGAACTTTACCATCACTTTCTTGTTCGAGCATGAGAACCCAAACATAGATGCAGCCCTGAAATGGATCAGAGGAGTCATATTTATTGAAGAACTAAAAATAGAACTTATTACCAAAGAGCAGCAATGAAATAAGAAGACAATCAAGGAACTACTGTCATGTTACCAGGTACATGAGGAAATATCAGACGAAGATGACCCAGGCGACATTTAGATTGAAGAAGTAGAAGGTGAAAGATATGTGAAGGGACCACCCATATAATCTGAAGTTATTTCCACACCAATCAAGCTAAAGAAAGTTAACATTAGAACAATTGAACATCCCAAAATGGCCAACATTGGAGACTACTGGGACTAGCCAACAGTAGAAAGCATTACAGAGTTGTTGCGCAAGTAAATCGACTTATTTCCTACCACATTTACGGAGATGAAGGGTATAGCAGGAGAACTGGGAGAGATGAAGATACCTCTCAGACCCGAAGCGAGACCGATTAGACAACGACCATATAGAATGAATCCCATATATAAACAAAAAGTTAAAGAGGAAATTGACCGGATGCTTGAAGCCGGCATAATCGAACTAATCGAGGAATCAAAATGGATAGGCCCGATGGTCGTGTAGGACAAGAATTAAGGTAGAGGGATTAGAATATGCGTTGACTTGAGGAAATTGAACGATGCATGCCTACACGACCCATTCCCTACACCGTTCACGTTTGAAGTGTTAGAGAATGTCCGGTGACATGAATCTTACTCATTCACTGATGGATTCTTAGGCTACCATCAGATTAAGATAGCACATGAAGACATATACAAGACCACATTCGCGATGGAATGGGGATCTTAACAATATACAGTCATGCCCTTTGGAATGAAGAGTGCACCAACGATATTCTCCAGAGTGGTTATCGCAACATTTAAAGAATTCATCCATCAGTTTCTCGAAGTATACCTAGACGACTGGACAATCTATAGTCTATTGAAAAACCATGTGGAGGTTTTACACTTGATGCTAGAACGATGCAGACAGTGTCAGATATCACTAAACATAAAGAAATGTATATTTGGAACACCGTTTGGGATACTATTGGGCCATATAGTATGCAAACAAGGGCTATTGGTCGATCCGACAAAGATCGCAGTCATTGTTAATTTACCAGCGCCAAAAATAGCCCGTCAGCTACGAGCGACGTTAGGACACACAAGATACTATTGAAAATTCATCAAAGGATACGCGCAAATCATAACACCAATGGAAAAAATGCTAAGGAAGAATTCAAAGTACCAATGGAATGACGAGTGTCAACACGGTCTGGATACCCTAAAGGAGAAGATGGTCACTGCGCCAATATTAGTATTTCTGGACTGGGGAAAGACATTCCATGTGCATGTAGATGCATCAACAATATCACTTGGAGCTATCTTGGCGCAAGCAAGAACAAGAGACTTGGATCACCCAATAGCATTCGCAAGAAAAAAACTATTTGATTCAGAACATAACTATAACACAACAGAGAGAGAAGGCCTAGCTATGGTTTACAAACTTCAGAAGTTCAGACATTACCTGTTGGGGAATCATTTTAAGATGTTTACAGATCACTCATCCCTCAAATAACTAGTCAACAAGCCAGTGTTGGGGGGGAGAATTTGTTGATGGTTATTGTTATTTCAGGAATTTGACTTCGAAGTAATCCTTAAACCAGGAAAACTAAATACAGGACCCGACCACCTATCACGAGTCACAAATGGAGAAGAACCCATGAACTTAGAAGACAACTTTTCGGATGCACAGCTATTTTCCGTACATATTGCTGATGACTACTTCGCAGAGATCATACAGTACTTCAACACAGGTACTGAACCGCAAGATTATACCACCGTACAGAAGAAGAACCTGGTAGTTCACATAACTGACTATTAACTGATCGCAAGACATCTATACAAAATGGGCGTAGATAGCATTTTACGAAGATACGTGTTGGAGCACGAACGATCAAGAATTTTAGCAGAAGCCCATGAGGGATTAGCAGGAGGACACTACCCAGGAAAATCAACCATGCAGAAGGTACTCTGTGCAGGATTATGGTGTCCAACCATTCACAGAGACTCGAAAGAGTACTTTCAGAGATGCGGTGTCTGTTAAAGCGTAGGCAAACCCAACAGAAGGGAGGAGATGTTGCTACGACCACAAGTGACATTACAGGCATTTGATAAATGGGCAATAGAATTTATGGGACTGATTAACCCACCAGCCAAGAGAATAGGGGCAAGATACATCATCACTGCGACGAAATACCTAACAAGATGGGTGGAATCCGCACCAGTAAAAGACTGCAGTGCAGAGACCGCTGCACACTTCTTATTCGAACAAGCAATTACTAGGTTTGGATGCCCAAGAGTTTTGATGAGAGACCAAGGCACACATTTCATAAATAGCACCATCTGTGCGATGCTCGAGGAATTTGAAGTTCACCACCAGAGAAGCACACCGTATCATCGACATGCGAATGGCACAGTAGAAGCCTTGAACAAAATTCTAGAGAACACACTGACAAAGATCTGTAACGTCAATAGAGATGACTGGGACCTCAAAGTACCAGTAGTATTATGGGCGTATAGGATGACATGCAAAAAATTGACAGGGCACACACCTTTCAAACTCGTCTACAACCAAGAAGCGGTAGTGCCATTAGAGTTTTGAATACCAAGCTTACGCGTAGCCGCTATCACACAAATGACAGAATGCGACGCAATACAGGAAAGACTGAATCAACTATTAGTAATGGAGGAAGACCGAATCCTGGAAGGATTCCATCAACAAGTGCAGAAGGCCAGAGACAAAGCATGGCATGATCGACACATTAAGAAGAAAACTTTTACGGAAGGAGATCTAGTATTTCTCTATGACAGCAAGTCGTTTCAACACCCAGGAAAGCTGAGAATGCATTGGTTAGGACCATATGAGGTCAAATCTGTAACAGACGGGGGAGATGTACAGTTAAGATATTTAGCAGGTGCAAACCTCAGAGGAATGATCAATGGGGGCCGAATGAAGCTGTACAAGGACAGTCAACCACCAACTGTGCAGTAAAAAAAAAAAAAAAACACAAAGCCACGAAAAAGCTATAGGAAGTTCGAAACACGCATGCATTTAAGGCAAGAGAAAAAGTTACATGCCTAAGACAAATGAGAGGGAAACTAAAATTCGGCAAAATCAGGATGACAGGATAGTACAAAGCGAAATTAAAGCACGGAAAGGACCGATGGAACGTCACATTAAACACACCAACTAGAAACGGCAAGAGAGGTGTAATGGCAAGTATGAAACTACCGCAATTGCATTGAACCCACAATTATGGTGCATTAATCGCATCATGGAGGAAGCATCTGTGATAAGATTCATGACAAGCTCATACAACATGTGAGCATGGAAGCAACTGGTCTATTCACAAAAAGAGAACAAAGAGAGAGCAACATTAGCTTGAATGAACAGAGCGAGACCACAATCCTCTAGAGTCAACAGACATTCCACACTCACTACTATGGCACCACCGAATTCTGCCGAGCCAGGTCAGAAGGCCAGACCGACCAAAGTTCAAACTAGGTCACGAGGACCACTGGAAGAAAACGAGCAACAACAACTGGAGATCGTTGATATCGATGAGATCCCATCCCCAGAGATACCACCGGTGAAACCTACATCGATATTAGAGGAGATTCAACAACCAAAAGCAAAGGCCATGGAAGAGGACACAGAAGCAGAGGTGTAGGAAACTTAGAATGAGGAAACGAAACCCCAACAGGAAGTACAGCCAGAAAGCACTGAAACAGTCGCGGAAGGTAATGGCACAACATAGAATCCAGGATGAGAAGGGCAACCGGATGAGGTGCATGTACCCAACCTAGGTCAACCAATAGAAGAAACCATGGGAACCACCTCGGCTTGGCTAGAATGGATTACATAGCAACAACCAGGAATTGCTGGAACTTAATACCAACCACCACAACCGGAAGACATAATTATGATACCGAGCTCACCTCGCAAGAAACCGGTAATAGAAATCGCGCTACCATGCATACCAAATGGAGTACAGGTAGAGACGCAGCTACCGGGTCACGTTGGGAAGCTCAAATATTCTGACCACGACGTCTCAGACGACACCAAGTACCTAGTACTGGCGCCAAGGGTTTTTATGCAGAACATAGTGGTCAACCAACTTGGGGAAACGATCAGCCAGTTGCATCAGTGGGTAGTTGGACTGGACCGAACAAGCATTTTAGGATTGTTGAAACTCCCACACTTTGGCAGAGGCCAGTACGTGACAACATGCGTTAAGCAACTGTTAGCAGTTACACATGGAGGGGATATCTAGCTGGATAGACCCGTCCCTATAACAATTGAGATTATTGCACAGATAATAGGACTAACCAGCCGGGGTATGGATCCCGCACTGATTCTAGACGATAAATCCAAGGAGAAAGAACTGGTAGAGGAAATGAAGAAGAAATATGACACCGCGAGGGGGGCAAGAGGCATTATAATCAAACGCATTAACAACGCAGCAACACAATTGGGCCCAAAGATCTTAGCCTGTAAGTTGCTAAGGAAATTCCGCAAAGACGAAGCACCGACATGAGTCATCGCAGTTGCAGCTCAGTGCGCAGAAGGCACCTTCGTGAGATGGAGGCCTTATCTATTAAACTTATTTCAAGTCGACTGTAGGGACGCGCAGGAACTTGGTATAAAATTCCATTACTCATGGTTGCTCACCCTCATAGCCTTCATGGGATGGCGAGAACCATAGTATGTAGTTTTTTCTACTAGACCATAGCCAGCGGGAGCAAGATATCTAGTACTGAGATCTCGGCCACAGGCCAGAAAAAAGAGGGAAAATGGAATCATCTTTGAAGCATACCTACGGGACATGCAAGAAGCTATTAACCGGTCATGGAGAATAACACCAGAAGATGTCGCGTGATATGGGGACATCGCTAACTTCTGGGCCACACGTCAAGCCATGTGGATACAGCCAAGGCAGGACCCAGATAAATAGTGGCTACATATGTGCTACTGCATCACAGAAGGTGATATAGACATGGTAATCAATGAATGGGCTGATGGATGGAGGATCCCATACATTCCTCAGGAAGTATCAGAAGGACCCGCAGAAGGAGAAGCAACGCAGGCGGAAACACAACCTCCGCAAAAACCAGTGTCCAGGAAACCAAGGACGGGCCAAAACAAACTGACTCAGCCAACGAAGGGTCGAAGCAGACATGAAACTAGAAGGGGCAGAAAGAGACCAACGAACAACCGAAACAAGCTAAGGGAGCGAAAGACACAACCCCAAACCCCATCACACAAGAGCAAGGGGGAAATAAGAGACTGACTGTATAGGCCACAGGCGTGTGCAAGAAATCAAAGGCACAATGAATGTCACCGGACTATATGATCACAGAGGCCGATGGAGAAATGATCGCTAGAATGGTCTAGGATTGTCTAGAAGAAGACTTCGACCATGCAACACATCACAGGGATAATCTGCAAGAATAGCTGGCAGAAATAGGAAAACTCCTCAGGACACTCAGAGAGGCCTAGAGAGAAAGTAGCAGTACAGGCATAGAGCCGTCGACAACACAAACCAATGAAAGAGTGGAGGCCGAAGAAAGAGAGCCAACCCTCCCCATCATGCCACATGCAAACACAACGGTCCACATAAAACTGAGCATTCTACGAATGGATGAAATCATGGGACATACACCACTGAAGGATTTGGACCACATTCAATTGGTCCTAACACGGATTCCATCAAGGGCATTACACAAATTGCAAGTTAGCGTCGACCACGAGATGCAGTCTCGGGCACATAAAAACTTAGTCGAGATGCAGAAAGCGACAAAGCAGCAGGAAGCGCTAGAAAAAGAGTATGAGCAGGCCAAATCCAAAACTTGGGAGGAGACGGAATGCAGGAACGAACTGGAATGTAGAGTGGGATAAATTTTTGGGAAACTTCCAAACATGGCGCAAGAAAACGAATTCCCAGCCAGAGAAAAGATCGACTAGATTGCGCAGGCAATTGATCGATACCAAAAGGAGATCGAGGATCTCCAAGAATAGCTAACAGCAACAACTCCACCAACAGTAAAGGAGCAGAGGAGGCAGGCAACAAAAACCAAAATACAGGAGATGGAGAAGCAGGTTAGCACGTCAGCTGACTTGCTCGACAAAGCAACGCAACTTTGGACAAGACTAGAGGAGGACCCATAGGTTCAACGTTGGGACAAGGAAGAGGAGAGGATCAATGCAGTGATCCAAGAACTCAAACAAAGGAAAAATATTATACCAATCCCATAAAGCGTCAAGGGGATGCAAGAGTTGAAGAAGATGTAGGCGGAACGTATCACTACGCAGACACAGAAACAAGAGCGGCAGGCTCAAATAGAACCTTTACAGGAACGGGTAGAAGAAGTACTCACATAGGCAGAAGCAGATAGAACACATATGGCACAGACTCAGGTAGAATTCGCAGGACTACTGAGTGATGAAGTGGTCGTTCAGGTAGTGGAGACCATTAAGGAAAAGACCACATAGGCACTGACAAAAGCAACAAAGCTAAAGGAAAAATTCCAGATGATCACTGAAGAGATCAAGGAAGCTCAGAAAGATTAGGTGACTCGGGACGAGTCACATGTCAGTGTTGGGGGCCTATTGGAAACAGGCCAAAGTGGGGAAGAAAGCGTGCACAAAGAAGAATGACAGCTGGAAGAGCAACTATGGGAAAGAAAGCGTGCAGGAGGAAAGCGACAACTGGCAAGAAGCAAAGCACGTGCACATGCAAGAAGGAGGCGACAACTGGAAGGAAGAAAACACACTCATGCAGAGAAGGAAGACCTAACGACAGTAGTTGTTAGGGTTTTTGTAATATTTTTGTGTAAATGGATGAAGAGCCCAATAGATATAAATATAGATACACAGGTATCATAGAGGAGTTCGATGGAGAATTCGGGAAAGTTCGGTTCGCTACCTATGTGGAGGCCGACTATCTTCATGTAATGTTTTAATGAGAGAGTTGTTTTTGTAAGAAATTGAGTTGAGCGGAAGAAGAAAGGTAGATCTCGAGGATTAGATCGCAGACTGTGGAGCCTGGTGTGATCTAGTTCGCCTCACAGAGATCCTACCCATCTGAGAACAATTGTAAGCGCGAGGCACGAGAATTACAGAACTGCCATAATAAGAAAGCCAAGAGCCAAATCTTTGTGGACGTAGCCTAGGAGGGGGTGAACCACGGTAATACCTATGTAATGTGATGAATGCATGCATATCTTTGTCATACCTTTATTAGTTAGATGTTGTGTGAAATGAATGAATGAATGAGTTATTATATTGCTGAGTAATTGTTGTTGAGTTATCAAGAATAGAGACCACGAAGTTAAAGTAGCAAATGGAATAACAATAAGCCGTAATATAAATCACAATTAATGGCTTAGAATGCAGATCCTCTATCTCATACTCAATCCTAGGCTGTAAACACTTGAGTATTACAACCACCCATTTAAATCTATCTCGGGTGAGACTGCGCAATTCATTCTGTGTGTTGCGTTGCCTTCTGGTTTACTAGAAGGGCCGATAGTTTTAGGCTTTGTTGGTACCCTTATAGATATGAACCCTGGGTCTACGACGTAGGTAGTAGAGAGAAGCCGTTCAGATAAGAATCCAACATCATGGAAACAAGAGGTTTCTACAACAAATTCACAACAATTGAAGAGAATAAAACTTAAACCTTACAACAAGGTCTACAATACCTCACTTCTTCATTAATTCTTAAAGGATGATGTACAAGAAATCCTATCAACCTTCAATTCCAAGCGCCTATTTTCTATCTCCTTCCTTCTCAATTGCTAGCCATATCAATTCACTCCTTCTCACCAATGAATGGAGAGAAAACTCCTTTATATAGAGGGAGCTTCATATCTCTTACAATAAAATACAATATTTTCTTACTAACTCCATGACAAGGCCAACGATAATAAAATGGTGGAGTAGCTAGGTCTTATGCTCATCAAAGTTGACTTGTCGACTATGATCATGTGGCCTTTATTCTCTCTAATAGAGATGTATCCATATAAGAATATGAAATAATGTGAAAGATAATGCTCCACGAGAGAGAGTAGACTTTTCCAAGATAGGCTTTGACAATGTCAAAAAAATAAGAGGTCCACATCAAATGCTCCTCTCAAGATGCATGATCAAGAATACATTAAAATATTCCATGACATAGAAGATTGTGTTGCATGTTCCATATAGAAGAAGTATCCAAGAGCTCCAAGATGCATGAATACAAAATATAATAAAATCCTCCCCTTAAGAGAGAACTCCACAACCAATTTCTCAAAATAGCAAGTGCGGTACACAAGGTGAATGAACTTGTGTGCAACAAAGTCATCAGGAAGAATAAATCCTCCACATGTGTGAATCTCAAGGTGGGTCACTCCAACCAATTCATAGATAAGTGTGTAAGAGTGATAGTAAAGTGGAGTGCTTGAACTCTTCCTCTCTTGGGCTCTTTATCCAATGTGTAACCACCTCATCCTTGTCAAAGTTGACGATGCCAATTCCTCAATAATAATAAAATACATGTAAGTAGTTACAATTTCTCAAAACTTGTGCAAGTGGGAAAGATAAGAAGTAAACAACCATATCACATACCTATTCATCCTAACTAATTCCAAGACCAAGGGGATGGACCCTCCACTCAAGAAAAATAACTATAAAATATGTGTTTTGACTCAACATGCGTTCCAATGAAGGGGTGCACTCTGTCAAAGTGTTGTCCCATGTAAAAAGAATTCTTACTTTGTAGTATACCACCCACATGGTACCAAGGTAAGAATGAAACATTAATCTCAACCTAGGCATGAACCTAGGGTGCACCACCCCAAGGAACTAATACATCATAAAGCCTCAGAAAGGCTATATCACCATGTAGTAACCCCCCCATCCTTATATTAAATAATATACATAAACAAGGGTACTAACATCATCCCCCCATATGAAACAATATACATCAAAAAGGGTGCTAACATCATCAAATGAATATCCCCTCTAGGTGATGTCTAACAATATTACAATGTTATATCACCTAGGAATTTTCCCCACCAAGGAAAAGTGTATCAACACACCACATCCAACACAATAGTAAAGAAACATAAGAAAAGTGTTAACTCCTAGTGATACATCTAGTATTTCCCCAACATACACTGAACAAAAGGGGACCATGTAGAACACCCATCCCCCTAGTGACAAATCGATAACACCATGATGCATAGTCAGTAGGATGCTCCAAAATTAATATGGTAAATGAAGTAGAAAGAATCCATGAAACATATGTCAAGTAAAGGATCGAAAGTAGCACCAAACCATTAGATGATCATCCACCATAGAGAAGCAAATATTCTCTATGAAAACAACGAAAGGTCTCCATCAAATAATCCAATGTCAAGAAGAGAAAAAGGCTACATGAAGGTGTGAAACCCCAAATCCATCCAAAATCTCTATGGGTACCATTTGCAATCCCCATCTAATGTGATGAAAATCACAATGTGAAACGTGATATACTATGAGATGTAACATGCATCATTTCTTCATTTTTTGATTTTTTTGTTGTTGGAAAAGTGCAACTCTATTGATAATAAAGTTTGAAGTACAAATCAACTCATTTCTATCCCAAGGGTGGAAAAAAAGTCATTAAGAGAAATTGAGTTCGAGGATAAAAAAATATAGAATCCTTCCTAATGAGAGTGCCCTTCGCTATGAGTTGGGCCTGAAGTTGAAAAAATGTTTTCCCATGAAACTATTCTATAGAAAAGTGTAAATTGTTTAAAACATCAATACATCACTTTCAAATGGGGTATGAAAAAGGTAATCTAATGCAATGCCAAACTCCTTGGAAGTGAGGAGGAGCAACCTCATCAAAAAACTCTAACTAGACGACCTTCCACAAAAAATGTCTATATAGGATATGATTTCAAGAGATCCAAACTAGATCCCAATAGGATCTAGCACCTTTGTAGTTCCAACAAATGTGTTGAATTTTCTATCCCATAATGCAGAGAAAGTGAACCTCTAAACTAGATTTAGCAAGTATAGCTTTCAAATGTAGCCCTTGAATCTTGATAAACCACCATCTAATTGAATCCTCTTAACTAGTAAGAGACCTCATGATCCCATATTGTGGTTATCCACACAATTCATTTACTTTCCTCGTCCTCCATGTTCCATATTTTGTTGAGGATCTCTTTGAACAAATATAAAGAATTTTGTTCCATTTAGAGGGATTGGCTCTGGTGTTTCTTGAATTTTTGAAAATTTGATTTCTAAAAACCTCATGTTTTTGGAAATAGACTCTTACTCCTATTTTAGGATGATATAATTGATTAACATGTTGGAACACCCTGTGTTGCTATCAAGAAGGAAAGGGGAGCTCATGTTACAAATTTTCTCTTTTACTTTAAAAGTATAGAGGAAAATAACCAAGCAAGCAATCAAAGTAGAATCATTTAAGTTATTTGGCAAGATGAGCCCAAAGTTTGAGGATGAAACATGGCTTTTGATTCAACGATTTGTTTGTGTACCTCTTATCCTTAGTCATTGGTTCTCAGTCACACCCACCAGGCATTGAGCCCTAGCTTTACACATTAGCAAGGTAAGGAACCACCTGGGAAAGACACAATCCCATATTGATCTGGCACCACTCATGAACACCCAATTCCCAAAAGATCTAATAACAAGTTCTCTTCCTAGGAATTACATTCCTCCCCTATGCTTATGAAAAAATCAAGGATTTACAATCCTACCATAGGATTTACGACTTACTACTTTATGTTCAAGGTTTAAAACATACATGCTATGCACTATTCTAGCAAGAACGAGGCTTCACAACCACAACACAAACAAATGAAGGATATCAACTTACACTATCATGGTTTTATTGCTCTTATTTCTCACACAAGAACAACCATTCCAACATCATAACAATGGACTAAATCTGTAATCTCTCTCTTGAAGGAAGAAAAAGGAAGAAAGGAGGGTAGAATTAGGTACCTAAGGGATTATTGGATTTTGGAATTCACCCCTAGTCACATATGGAATTCATAGCTTATTTTCAAAGGCTTAAGAAAAAATTGAGAGCTAAAAGGTTTTCGTAATTCATCAAACTCATTTCCACTCATTCGTTGAACCCCTCACCAAGGTAATATTTAGTGCTTAACAAGTCCAGATCAGAAGTAGTAAGATATCCTCAGTATGATGAAGTGTCGCTAACCTAGCTATACTAGTGAGAGATATGTCTAGTGATTTCTTAGTCAATCATTCATATCTCATGTATCAATAATCATGATAATCATATGTACACCCAATGCTAATGAGTGTGCCCAGTGATTCTAATCTCATTACCAAGGCAAGTGGCTCACAACCATGTAACAATCCAAGGCCATAGAATATATATATATATGTCTCGTGGCTAAATCTTCAGGGGCAACCAGGATTCTTGTTAGAACTGATAAGGGATGCCTACGCAGAAACACTACAACATACACAGAAGATCAATTACACCAGGATAGAACACAATTAACAGAAAAGAGAATTTTATTAATGGATTCAAGTCTCAAAACAAGGAAAGAGATGGGATCCGAGGCAAAAGAAAATGAAAGTAAAATTTGATGAGTTTGGCTAGAAGTTCTTTGATGGAAATATACCAGAAGGAATTACCACTAAAACCCTCTAAAAGTTAAAATATGTGAAACAAACAACACGTTGAAGCTATGCTCACTTTTGTATATTCAATGAAGAAAGATTACATCTTTATATAGGAAAAGACTCTACCGAGTCGGTTACATGCAAAGCAAAGACAACTAGACTCTTAACTATGAACTGACTCTTAACACGCCTACAACTAACTCTCATAACTGAAGCTTCTAACTGGTGCTTACAAGTGGCACTTACTCCATTATTTCCAAGTCTCCCCCTTAATGGAGAATGGATTGACTTCTACACCTAACATCTCCCTAAACAACTCAAACTTAATATTTCCAAGAGGCTTAGTGAAAATATCAGTAGCATTTTCACTATTATTACAATACACAAGAGTTATTTCATTTGACAGCAACTTTTCTCGAACAAAATGATACTGAGCTTCAACATGCTTTGTCCTTGCATGAAAAATTGGATTCTTTGCAATATAGATTGAACTTTGATTATCACATATGATCATCGTAGGTTCCTTTCGTTCTTCTCCAACATCTTGAAGAAGTCTTCTTAACCAAACAACTTCACAAGTTGCTGCACACAAGGCTTTATATTCTGCTTCAGTAGAAGACAAAGATACAATAGGCTGCTTTTTACTACTCCATGAAACAACCCCGGAACCAATGCTGAATGCATATCCAGTGGTTGATCTTAGATCATCCAGATTGCCAGCCCAATCAGAATCTGAATAACCTATCAATTCAACATTAGATGCATCAGTATATTTAATACCATAATCAAGTGTACCTTTTAGATACCTGAGTACTGCCTTTGCTGCATTCCAATGGCTTTCATGAGGTTTCGCCATGAACTGACTTAACACACTCACAAAATATGAAATATC
>ML778999.1:363493-374780 GCA_009831015.1 Picea engelmannii | reverse complement strand
TAGTCTTTATACCTCTCAGGAAGCCGAATTTGTCTTGAAGATCTTCTCAACTGATTATCTTCCTCCCCACTTTGTGAAGATCTGTCTTCACCTCTAGGTGAACTGTGACTGCTTGAATTGTCCATATCACTTAGTCCTTCTTGCTGCTGCTACTGTTTTCACTGCGGGGATGGCTGTTGCTGTGTGGGTTGTTGTTGCTGCTGCTGCTCTTCTTTAACTCTTTCATCAAGAAGTATCTGCCATTCCTCATGACTGTTGTCATCATGATTTCCTGCTTCCTGCTCATGGAAAAGTACATCTCTACTTGCAAATACTTTGTGAGTAGCAGGATCAAACAATTTGTATGCTTTAAATTCAGAACAATACCCAATGAAAATACATTTAATGGCTTTAGCATCCAATTTCCTCCTATTCTCTTTTGGAGTATGTGCAAAAGCCTTACACCCAAATACTTTCAAATTATTAACTACAGGTCTGGAACGATACAAGGCTTCGAAAGGAGTAGCATTATCAAGACACCTTGTTGGACTTCTATTCTTTAAATAAACTGCAGTATTTTTGGCTTTAGCCCAAAATTCATTTGAGAGATTCTTACCTTTCATCATACTGCGTGCACACTCTACCAGAGTTTTGTTTTTCCTTTCAGCGACTCCGTTTTGCTGTGGAGTGTGAGGTACTGTAAACTGTTGTACTATTCCATTATCTTTGCAATATTTTTTGAAGTCCCCTGATTTATACTCTCCCCCTTGATCTGAACAGAGGATTTTGATGGATTTTCCTGTCTGCTTTTCCACCATGGTTCTGAATTCCTTAAAGTACTCGAAAACATCACTTTTCATCTAAGGAAGTAAACCCATGTGTATTTCGTGCAATAATCAATAAATAACAGAAAGTAAAATGCACCTCCTAAAGACCTAGTCTGCATAGGCCCACAAACATCAATATGCACAAGATCTAACACATCTCTCTTTTTCTTACTAGGATTAGAGGGGAATTCATCTCTGTGCATCTTTCCTAATGCACATCCATCACAAGAAACTTTCTCATTCTTTAACATGGGAAGTCCTTCAACCATATTCTTTTTCTGTAATAACAATAAATTAGGATGATTGATGTGTCCATACCTTTGATGCCAAAGAGTCTCTGTTGGCATAGTGGCAGAAGTCAGTGCATGATGTGCTTTGCTGGTAACATCAAGTTTGTATAGACCTCCTGCTCTGACTCTCGTTGCAACAGTTTGGAAGTGGTCCAGCAGATTCTTCACTATGCAATAATTCTTGAAGAATTCAACCTTCAAGTTCTGATTTGTAATGGTGGACACAGAGATCAAATTTTTCTTTATTCCTGGCACATACACCACATTGCGAATGTGAAAAACAGTACCATTCGACAATGTCACAGGAATGTCTCCATATCCCTGGATATGATGAGTGCGGTCATCTCCAAGATATATGCTGGCACCATTCTGTGTTTCTTTAAAATTAACATACCAATTTTTATTACAAGTCATATGTATTGATGCTCCAAAATCCACAAACCACGCATCAGAATCATCCGTTTCAGCAGATAAAGCAGCGTTAGACACAAACAGCCTAAGATCCCATGAGTCAAAATTCGAGGTTTCATCAATATCATTACTAGCAATAAATAATCTGAGATCTTGATTTGAAGATTTTTCTGCATAATGACCTGAATGTGTTCTAGATTTATTCCTAGCCTCATCACTTTTCTTCTTATGACAGTCTTTAACCATATGTCTAGGTCGACCACAATAAAAACAACTCTTAGACTCATTCCTGTCAGATTTCCTACCTTGATTTGGATATTGTCTTCTCTGTGATGAACTACCTCTCTGCCATGAACTGCCTCCTCTGCCTCTTACTCCTGATCTCCCTCTCACAGATCTATTATTTGACCACAGTGCCAAATATTTACTCTGAGTTTTCAGATTCCCGCGCCTCTCTTCCTCTTGCAGCAAAATACCTGTCAGTTCTTCAAACATAGGAGGTTTCTCCCTTGCTGCGAGGCCTGTTATGAACATATGATAATCTTCTAGCATACCATTTAAGGTAATAGTGACCAGATCAGTGTTGGAAACAATTTCCCCTATATTTACTAACTTGTCTTTAACCTCTCTAATACGACCCAAAAATGAACTAACAGATTCATTTCCATCCATCTTAATGCCTAACAATTTAGTTTTTAGGAACAAAATGCGATTTGTGTTGCTAGTTTCATACAATGCTTTAAGCGTTGTCCATGTTGCAGCAGAAGTTGTAGCTTCTCTAATATGTGGAATTATGCTATCTTTAACAGACATGCACAACAATACCTTTGCCTTGTTTTCCCGCTTCTCCCAATCTTGGATATGTGCTGTTGTCGCACCTGCAGCCACATCAGGTTTCAGTGCAGTTCCCTTCGCAATGTTACAGACACCATATCCCTCCATGAGCGTCTGCATCTTGAATTTCCAGTTAATGGAATTCGAGCCATCTAGCTTGTTGGCTTCGTTGAGGTAGGTATCCGCTAGAGGATTCGCCATCTCTGCAAGTTAGTCTTTGCAAGTGAATCACCAAGGATATGCAACTTTCTGTCGATCTGCCTTCAGATACCACCGATCCGTCTCAATCTCGACTCTCAGATTTCACACACAAAATCTCACAAATAATATTCTCTTGAATAAACTTTAATATCCACTTTTAAAGTTTATACTTCAACTATATCCACTTTGAATAAAAATTCACTTCAAAATAATAAACTTTATATTCCATATAAAGTTTAAACTCCACATGCATCCATCTTTAATAATAAATCTTAATTTCTTAAATTTGTCGACATGCATTCAATTTATCCACTTTTAATTAAAAGATATATCCTTTATAACTCCACTTTAATAAGAAAACTCCACCTTTAATAAAAAACTTTATACTTCACGCTTATTTAAATGCTCCTTTACCACACGGAATAAGCCACAACCCCCAAAAATATATAAACAATATATATATATATATATATATATATATATATATATATATATATATATATATATATATATATATATATATATATATTACCACACTTTACCACTTTAAACTCCACGCATTACCTCATTTGCTCCATGCATGCAAATGGTTCAAACTCCACGCAGCCCTCACGGATCCACCTCACAGAACTCACGCAAGCCTGCAACTCAGCAAAGCAAGCCTGCTACTCAGCAAAGATCGCGACCCAATGAAACTTCATGTAGACCACAGACTAAAAACCTTCACGATTTTTCTTTAAACTCCACACATGCAAGCTATAATCCTTCTCCTTGTATACGTAGCACAAACTCATGCAAGCAAATCGTGACTTCCCAAAAAAAAGAGAAAAATGGAACTGTATTTTACCTCTTCAACGGAATTTCGGTAAATGGAGGAATGCACCAGATGGATTTGCTCACGCATCTGATCAAACATTTCTCATGCTATCCATGCTCTCTCCCCGTGGCTCTGATACCAAGTTAAAATATGCGAAACAAACAACATGGTGAGGCTATGCTCACTTCTGTATATTCAATGAAGACGGATTACATCTTTATATAGGAAAAGACTCTACCGAGTCGGTTACATGCAAACCAAAGACAACTAGACTCTTAACTATGAAATGACTCTTAACACGCCTACAACTGATTCTTAACACGCCTACAACTAACTCTCATAACTGAAGCTTGTAACTGGTGCTTACAAGTGGCGCTTACTCCATTATTTCCAAGTCTAAAAACAACCTCTCATAGTAAAGTGATCTCTCCACACACGGAGTCTTGGAAGATTTCCATGAATGTTCTCTCATACCATTTTTATTTTTAGACGATGGCAAGAAGATTCATCCCTTAGAAAATCAGTAGGTAAAAATCATGAAAAATCCTATTAAAATTACAACCTATGAATACATTAATCTACAAATGGATATTGGTTGAAATATGAACAACAAACACACAATACGAAAAATATCGATACTACATCCGCGTTCTATTTATTAAAAGAAGAAAAGTGCATTGCTATTGCTCGTGTGCCCTAGTTTTCTTTTATAGAGAAAGAGCCAAAAGGCATATATAATGCATACTAACCCTATTTTCCTTGGTGAGTGTGCCCTCATGCATGGATAACACTACCAAGAATATTGTTCAAAAATGCATGGATTGAGCCTTTGGATTGAATACAATCTATTTTCTTTGGTGACTATAAATACATGGATTGAACCTTTGAATTGAATACAATTTATTTTCCTTGGTGAGTGTGCCCTCATGCATATGCATGGATAACACTACCAAGAATAGTGTTCTCAATGGGAGAAAATGCATGGAATGAGCCTTTGAATTGAATACAATTCAATCCATGAACTCCTTGGAATTTGTTCCCTTAGTAGAAGTAAGCCTCATTATGCAATGATCCCTCTACTTCTAGATAATTATTCCTGACTAATTCCATATTACTTTTAGATAATTATTCCTTGACTAATTCCATATTCCTTGACTAATTACAAAACATGGAGTTGACTAATGGTGATGCATGTATGTTGTAGGCATGCATGTGTCCTCTACCAACATATCTACATAACAACAATGCTCCTCCCAAAACAAATTATTGATGTACCTAGATCTATCTAGCGTCATTATAATGCACACATCTTGAGGTATGGATTTCTTGTGCTTGGGTATGGATATGTTGTCATTGCTCTGCTACAAGGAAGGATAACCAATTATTAAGCAAACAAGGTAAAAATCTAACATGAAGAAATTTTAAGTTCTCCCTCCTTCCATCTATCCCAACTCGTATAAGGCTATCATCATTGGCTTATTGATTCTAAGGAGGGTATAAATATTCTTTAATGAGTTATGTGCTCTAAATGGATACATGTCTTTAATTTTGGTTTGGTAGGATATATATAGGGCTAACAAGTGTTAAATAATTTGATTTATATAACTAAGGGCTTATGGGCTCAAGTAGATACTTGGGACTAGAAAATCATTACACTTATCAGTCTTTTAAGTCTTTAGGCCTCATAATGGGTTACAAACTCCATTAGGTCTTTTTATGCAACTATTTTGTCTAATGTAAATGATTTTTATATAAAAATTAAATGAAATTTATCTTTATATTTTAATCAAAATGCTTATTAGAAAGATTAAGTTAATTTTACTTTGAAAATTTATAGATGACAATGAAACGATGTTTATTTAGGCTTAAAAAACCAAATGGTTACAAAATACCAGTATATAAAACAACTATGGGTGCAACCCCTTGTCAACTAACATTTATCCAAGTTTTTATACAACGAACCATAAAATTGGAAGATGAAAACACATTAAAACTTGTTTCGAAAACCATTTTATTATGTCCCCTACTCTACTTGGCAAGACCTGTCCAATTATTTCCCAAAGAGAAGATGTCATCTCCCTTTACTAGTCTTGGGGAATGGTATGGCTCTAAAGGTTTGGGATTGTACAATTGCTTGCTTGATGTAACAACGTAGGCAAACATACAAATCAGTAGACGTTAAAGTGACACTTCTCTATCCTCAATCATATGCTTTATGTTGTTTTATAGATGTGGCATTTGTTCTCACACAAATAAAGTTCTCATATATGAAAGATAAATTAGACCAATTTTGTACTATGAATAATTTTTTAAATAATATATTTTTTTAATTAAATTCTTGAGGGGAAAAAAATAAATACATCATAGATGATTACACCATATAATGAACAAGAGTGCTAGAGAAATCTCAGTTTATAGAAACTAAATATAACATGTTAAGTCAAGATCCATAAGAGGTGATTGAACATCATAGCAAAAAATCATCGAGAAACAAAAGTGAACACAAAGCTTCTCCCAATTATTCCTAATTACCAAGTTTGATAGAGTGTCATATAAGAGAAATATAGGGAATTATTATAAATGATGCCTTATTTAATAAATTATATGTTTACATAACAAATTAAAAATTGATGGGGTTTAGTGGTTAAGAACACGTGTTTTCTCCTTGAAGGTCACATGTTCAAATTTAGAGGGGGGTAGGGTATGTATACTTCTGTAGACTTTAACAGTCAAATCACTGCACAAAAGAGATCTCTTGTCTCACAAACAAGTGGATCTCATACAACAATTTCCAATTTAGTGAATAACTTGACCGTAACCTTAAAAATAGATTATTATTATTATAGTTTTTTGAAAAACATTAAAAAAACAAAAAAACAAAAAAAACAAAAACATTAAAATATTAAACAAAATTAAATAAAGTATATTAGGTTAAGTATCCTATATCCTAGTTATATAACTCGATAAGTCACATACATGCAAGAACAAATAACCATCGTATATATGCTGCAAGTAATTAGATGCATAAGCTAGTAAAGCACAACGAATGGACATCATGCAAAATTGAAAGATAATAGATAGTCTTTCATTAATGAAGTAAATGTTATCAAAATGCTAGAGCAAAAGTAGTTAACGATGATAAAAACCCATACATGTTTTGGTTTATGTTGTAATATGTAAGTTATTACTTTCCATGAGTAGAATTTTATAGTATTTTAGTTATGTGTATGGAATATGCATACTTGTTGATATTGTTTTGAAGGTAAGAGGAAAATGTTATTTTCTGGAAATCTATTTATTTAAATCTATTTATTTATTAAGTAAAATGTTATGTTTAAGGTTTCGAGTATATACTTCAACCATCATAAGAAAAAAAAAACTTTAAATAGTAAAGAAAAAGAATAATAAAATAATGACAAAAAAATGTTGAAATAAATTTATAGGGTAAAAATTAAAAGATAACCATTATAAAAGTTATTTGAGAAAAAGAATTAAAATAATAAAAGGGCCTTTTTCAATAAACAAAATTCTTATATTAAAGGTAAGTAAGAATATAAATATGAATGAATAATTAAAGGAAATTTAATATAAAGAAATTTTTATTTTTTATATAATATAAAATTAAAATTAAATGAAAGGGCAAGTTAAATTGGTGAAAAATAAAGAGCATGGTAAAACAAGACAAGAAAAATAAAACTAGGAAAGAAAGAAAGAAAGGGTTTAAAGATTTAGACAATGAATAGTACACTTCCAAGATTGACTAAGCTTGTAAGAGTCATCTTGATTAAAATTATTGGGATGTTTTTCAATTTCTAGCGCTTCTTCGATGATGTGAGAGGAATGATAGGGTGCCAAGGCAAGAATTTTGGTTTGGTCAAAGAAAAAAATATGCTTGTAATTAAAGAAATGTTTAGAGATATCTAACCTATAAATGTGGTTGTGGAATGTGTCAGTTATATGCTCTTTGACACAGGGTTTGAAGGATTTGCCTGTTTGGGATATGTACAATTTGCTGCAAGATAAGGGAATTTTGTAGATTCCTTTACCAAACATAGGATCTTATTTATCTTTAATTGTTCTAAATAATTGTTTAAATTTTTTATAGGATTTAAAAAGGGTTTTGATTTTTTTTTTACCAATAACATGGTTTAGATTTTTGTAACTATAAAAATATGGTTCACTATGTTTTCATGACAATTTTTCCAATCTTTTTATAGGAAATGGATTTATAGGTTTGGCCCTTGAAAGAATTTACCATCTTTGTGACACTAAGAGGGTTGAAGATGAAAAACACTTTCTGTTAGATTTCCCTTCTTATACCCAAATTAGAACCCAATTTAAAAATATTTGCCACAATACAAACCTTCCTACCCTCCTAATCCATCAAAACTATGGTGATTTTGGAACACTTCTCTAAATGTTTTTTGAGCATAGAAATAAAATTTTAAAGAAATCGAGGTAATCTCGTACCTTCTTAAAATTTGCTAGACCAATAAATATCAGTAGACTTTAATCATCATCATCATAATATTATGACCAAATTTGAAAAATATTAATCTATAATGTTGATCCTCATATAAATTTCTCTAGATTGTGCCCTTTTATTTGTTTAATTGCACCCTTTTCAACATTTTGTCAATTTTAAAGTTGTAGGCATCTCAAGGGAAATTCCATAGATGGATTTAAGTAAAAGTATGCTTTTGGTTATGTATTTAGTATTATTCTAAGATACTTTTGTTCTTTCCTCTGGTTCACTTCTAAAGTTCAGTTTAATTATTTTCCCAACATCCTGAACATGTCTTTCAAAGAGTTACTATTAAACTTTGTAGATTTTTTAGGAACTATGAGGGTGCCCAATAGGCCTGTCAGATGACCTCTTGTTGGGCTCTAAGTTACGTTAACAAGTTTTTCCTTTGCTGCTATTTTAGGAAAACAAATATTCAAGTACTTTTATGCCCCCAAACTGATGGTTATATGCTCTTTAAGGTGCCCTTGCAAGTAGTTTTAGTAACCAAGTGTTAGTACATGCAAACATAAAAAAATATAACACTCCTCTAGGATATTTACAAGCTCCTACAACTGATTTAAACACTAAGCAGACATGAAAAATGAACATAGGTATTTTTGGTCAACACGACCCTGGATAAACCCCCCCGAGGGAAAACTAGTTTAGAATGAAAGTATTATGAAAGTAGCACAAAACCGTTAGATGATCATCCACCATAGAGAAGCAAATATTCTCTACGAAAACAACGAAAGGTCTCCATCAAATAATCCAATGTCAAGAAGAGAAAAAGGCTACATGAAGGTGTGAAACCCCAAATCCATCCAAAATCTCTATGGGTACCATTTGCAATCCCCATCTAATGTGATGAAAATCACAATGTGAAACGTGATACACTATGAAATGTAACATGCATCATTTCTTCATTTTTTGATTTTTTTGTTGTTGGAAAAGTGCAACTCTATTGATAATAAAGTTTGAAGTACAAATCAACTCATTTCTATCCAAAGGGTGGAAAAAAAGTCATTAAGAGAAATTGAGTTCGAGGATAAAAAAATATAGAATCCTTCCTAATGAGAGTGCCCTTCGCTATGAGTTGGGCCTGAAGTTGAAAAAATGTCATCCCATGAAACTATTCTATAGAAAAGTGTAAATTGTTTAAAACATCAATACATCACTTTCAAATGGGGTATGAAAAAGGTAATCTAATGCAATGCCAAACTCATTGGAAGTGAGGAGGAGCAACCACATCAAAATCCTCTAACTAGACGACCTTCCACAAAAAATGTCTATATAGGATATGATTTCAAGAGATCCAAACTAGATCCCAATAGGATCTAGCACCTTTGTAGTTCCAACAAATGTGTTGAATTTTCTATCCCATAATGCAGGGAAAGTGAACCTCTAAACTAGATTTAGCAAGTATAACTTTCAAACGTAGCCCTTGAATCTTGATAAACCACCATCTAATTGAAGCCTCTTAACTAGTAAGATACCTCATGATCCCATATTGTGGTTATCCACACAATTCATTTACTTTCCTTGTCCTCCATGTTCCATATTTTTTTGAAGATCTCTTTGAACAAATATAAAGAATTTTGTCCCATTTAGAGGAATTGGCTCTGGTGTTTCTTGAATTTTTGAAAATTTGATTTCTAAAAACCTCATGTTTTTGGAAAAAGACTTTTACTCCTATTTTAGGATGATATAATTGATTAACATGTTGGAACACCCTGCATTGCTATCAAGAAGGAAAGGGGAGCTCATGTTACAAATTTTCTCTTTTAACTTTAAAAGTATAGAGGAAAATAACCAAGCAAGCAATCAAAGTAGAATCATTTAAGTTATTTGGCAAGATGAGCCCAAAGTTTGAGGATGAAACATGGCTTTTGATTCAATGATTTGTTTGTGTACCTCTTATCCTTAGTCATTGGTTCTCAGTCACACCCACCAGGCATTGAGCCCTAGCTTTACACATTAGCAAGGTATGGAACCACCTGGGAAAGACACAATCCCATATTGATCTGGCACCACTCATGAACATCCAATTCCCAAAAGATCTAATAACAAGTTCTCTTCCTAGGAATTACATTCCTCCCCTATGCTTATGAAAATGTCAAGGATTTACAATCCTACCATAGGATTTACGACTTACTACTTTATGTTCAAGGTTTAAAACATACATGCTATGCACTATTCTAGCAAGATCCAGGCTTCACAACCACAACACAAACAAATGAAGGATATCAACTCACTCTATCATGGTTTTATTTCTCTTATTGCTCACGCAAGAACAACCATTCTGACATCATAACAATGGACTAAATCTGTAATCTCTCTCTTGAAGGAAGAAAAAGGAAGAAAGGAGGGTAGAATTAGGTACCTAAGGGATTATTGGATTTTGGCATTCACCCCTAGTCACATATGGAATTCATAGCTTATTTTCAAAGGCTTAAGCAAAAATTGAGAGCTAAAAGGTTTTCATAATTCATCAAACTCATTTCCACTCATTCGTTGAACCCCTCACCAAGGTAATATTTAGTGCTTAACAAGTCCAGATCAAAAGTAGTAAGATATCCTCAGTATGATGAAGTGTGGCTAACCTAGCTATACTAGTGAGAGATATGTCTGGTGATTTCTTAGTCAATCATTCATATCTCATGTATCAATAATCATGATAATCGTATGTACACCCAATGCTAATGAGTGCGCCCAGTGATTCTAATCTCATTACGAGGGAAAGTGGCTCACAACCATGTAAAAATCCAAGGCCATAGAATATATATATATATATCGTGGCTAAATCTTCAGGGACAACCAGGATTGTTGTTAGGACTGATAATGGATGCCTACGCAGAAACACTACAACATACACAAAAGATCAATTACACCAGGATAGAACACAGTTAACAGAAAAGATAATTTTATTAATGGATACAAGTCTCAAAATAAGGAAAGAGATGGGATCCGAGGCAAAAGAAAACGAAAGTAAAATTTGATGAGTTGGGATAGAAGTTCTTTGACGGAAATATACCAAAGGAATTACCACTAAAACCCTTTAAAAGTTAAAATATGCGAAACAAACAACACGGTGAGGATATGCTCACTTCTGTATATTCAATGAAGACAGATTACATCTTTATATAGGAAAAGACTCTACCAAGTCGGTTACATGCAAACCAAAGACAACTAGACTCTTAACTATGAACTGACTCTTAACACGCCTACAACTGACTCCTAACATGTCTACAACTGACTCTCATAATTGAAGCTTGTAACTAGTGCTTACAAGTGGTGCTTACTCCATTATTTCCAAGTCTCCCCCTTAATGGAGAATGGATTGACTTCTACACCTAACATCTCCCTAAACAACTCAAACTTAATCTTTCCAAGAGGCTTAGTGAAAATATCAACAACATTTTCA